>JAECWM010000071.1:1800000-1960194 GCA_018150695.1 Drosophila oshimai | reverse complement strand
TATGAAAATCCATTGAAGTCTGGCTGTAACTTTAATGGAGATGCTCTTTGTGGTCCCTTTACGGTGTGTGTAGGTGTGCTCATGCATCCATCTCCCAACCAGGGGAAAACTCATCATAAAGTGAAGTGGATGAGAGACTCCCATTCCCACAGATACTGCAGATATATAGACATACATATGGAGCTGAAGAAGGATTTACAGCATCCGCATATGGGCATCATCTTTATCCGAGTGTCTGTGTGCTCCGCCTTTTATATTTATTACATCATTCGATGGCATAAACTCGCATATTAAGTGGATTGATGTATTAATATTTAAACGGCGATTTGTGGTTTGCGGTTAGCTTAAGTTGCTCGGGGATCTTGACTTGGGACTGTGCTTAACCCTTGACCCCTTCGCGAACATATGGCAGGCACTTGCGGGATAATGAGGCATCTGCATACTGGGCTATCGATTGGATGAGTCGTAGGAGTAAGAGTAACCTGACCACTTTGAAGCACCATCATTGCCCAAGTTTGTTGCATCCTCTTCCCCTGATCTGGCCACATTAAAAGGCGACACGCATTGTGGAGTCCCGTGCGAACTTTTGTGTGTGCGTGGCTCATAAATAAAACATAAAGTCGCCTGCTTTTTATTTTTATACATTTTATATGCTGCTGCTGCAGGCTCCGACAACTTTTCCGAGGTCGCTGAACATGTTTGGAAAATGTTTATAAAATGACGCAGAAAGCGTACAAGTCATAAATAATGCGTTCGAGCTGGTAGAAACAGGGAACTCAGGACTCAGGGAAAAAAGGGAAAAGACGGCGTTGGAGTGTCGCAGTAATTTGAAATTAGCACGCGTTTGACATGCAAATACCGGGGAACAAGTTGAGACCGATCCCCAGCTGCAAATAATAACTACAGCAGACAACGCGGCGTATGCGCAATATGCTACTAATAATTTCTTGTTTTAAAAAGGAAACCCCAAGGGCAAGGGTCAGCTCAAGATGTCCCCAATATTGACCATTCCTGCTCTGCATACAAATGAGTTGAGTAACTTTAAACTGACCCAAGTAAACTTAAATTCCTTATATTCCCATTATCCTTTTTGGTAGATAAATAAATTGGAAGTGACACATGCACAATTATTTACAATTAATTACGCCTCTGACATTCGGGGAACACCCCCACTTCCCTCTGAGATGCCAAAAGGTCAACATCCCCTCCTGAGGTTGACTATCTCACTCACGAATGCAGTTGTGGGCGTGGCACTGGACCACCTCCCGCCCACATTACACAAACTCAATCGATTAACATTTAATTGCATCTGTGGCTGCCCGAATTTCGGTCCACAAACCCCGTAATCGAAGTTATTGTTGAGGCCTCTGCACCAGAAATCGTCGCATTATGCCCGATCTCAGGGTGTATATACAGCTCACGAGGTGCAGCCTGCTCATCAATGAACAATGAAATTAGGAGCTGCAACCAGGAGAGTGGAATTTCCCCGTTTCCCAAGGATTTCCATCAATCAGGAAGGCACTCAAAGGAGGAGGGGAAATTTAAACCGGAAATCATCATCCAAATACGTCACAAACCCTTAAAAGGGAAAAGTCTGAAGGCGTTTTCGTGGCTGTGGTTACCCATTCCCGAATTCAGTGACAACAAGCAACAAACATTTCCGCATTTTACACTTTTTAGCCCAACTTCAAGTTGCGAAGTGGAAAAGTGGGTAGAGTTCCACAAATGCTGCGCCAAAAATAACATTTGAATACCAGAAAGGTTTTATTTTCGGCCTCGTCGCAGACTAAATGGAATGGAGAGGCGGAAAAAGGTTGAAAATAGAGACGACTCCATTTGGAGGTATTTTTTGGAGGGGGAATGTTTCTTTATTTGCGAGTGAGTGAAGAAGTGACACTTTTTTCGCTGTTGTTTCCACTCGCAGACAAAAAACAAACAAAGTGAACCAAATTTGTGACTGATTTTTCTAAATTGCTCTGTTTGCTCTGCACTTTTGCCTCCGTTTTCATTTCTTTATTTTGAAACTGATCCGATTGAATATCTCTGATTCGCGTTACAGAACATTAATATTTGATTTTGCTGTTTGTTTTTAATTTACCCAAAAGCAAATTTATTTAGACACTCCCTCTCTTTCCATACTCACATGAACAGCCAGACAAAAGTCATTCAATACCCCCCTTATTCCACCCATTAAATCCCCTTTAACTTCTGTCTGATGCACTCCACTGATGGAAATCGATATTCGAATGCATTCTCTTCACTTCCACTGCACACAGAACAACTTTAATCAAAAGAAGGAGCTGAAATACATATCCTTGCTTTGTCTTTCGGGGGAAGTCTCAGTTTAATGAGTTTCCTAAGAGATGTTCTGATTTTCCTACCAGAATGCTTTCAGTGTTGATTTATAAATATCTGTTATTATTTATGCTCTCACTAAAGCAGCATTCAAATGCGATAGTATCCTTTCCAGTCAGGGACCTTCCTCCTCCTAGATTTATGTACTCCAGATGCGGGACCAAGTCAGAGGTTAAAAGAAAGCATTTCAGACGAATCCGAGTCTGAATCGGAAAGGATTTTTGACCCATTTGCCATGTGTCCATCTGGCCAGTCGCAAACTCGTTCGTTTGCCCAGCAAAATGTATCTTGAAATACTTAAATTTCTGTTTCTATTTTTCATCATCATCTGAACCAGGCCCGAGGCTTAAGTGCTCACACGGAAAGGGGGCAGGAAAGGGGAGGGATCCGACTTGGAATGTGCCAGCTGTTAATATTTTGACAATGATGCATAAGTTCTGGACGGCGGACAGAGGACTCCGACTCCTAATGCCAGACAGACAGTTGGCAAGATGAATGTCGACAGTCGGATGAAATCCGAATCCGAATTTCATATTCAGGCCAGGACTCTCTCGACGCATTCCTCGTGCTTTCGCAGTTATTGTTTTATTGTTGCCATCCTGCTGATGCTTCTCATGCCCTTGTTTTCCCATTTAACAGGCACCTTCATTAGTTATTCAAAAATTGTCGAGGTCGGAGAAGAGGTGGGCAGTGGGAGTGGGACACTGAGGTGGAGCCCAACTGGACTCGTGTCAAAACGGATTGGGTTGTCCTGGGCCACACGCAAAGTGCACATGTGGATCTTGGAGAGGAACATGATGACGAGAGCAGAAATGATGACTCGACCTTTAAGTTGAATATCTCGTTTTCGGGACATGACTAGGAGCACTTAAAGAGCTTATGGAGGAATTCTAGCAGAACCTCATGAAAGGTTGAACCTGTTCGATTGTGTTTCCTCTAATGATGTAAACTTAGCTTATAGTGAGGAGGTCTCAGTTTTTGTTCCATTGTGGCCTCTCTAACATTTCAGAATATTTAGCCCCCACAATCAATTGAATGGCCAAGACAATGGAGCGATTACCTCTTGTTCTCTGCAGGATTATGTGCCCCTCACTCACTTTGTTGAGCCCAACCTCCACCCACTTTCGATTTAATTTAATTGACAAGGGTTTCACTCCCACCTCCACCTGGCATTTGTTATCCAACAAATGAGCGAATAATTGTGCGATACAAGTGAATTACATCGCTTTAAGCGCTCCAATTGCCAATGGCAGTGACAGCAATTGTTGTCCGGGAGCGTGTTAATGAGTTGTTAAGTCCCCGAAAGAGTCCGTCCACCCCTTGACCCATCCTTAACCCTCTCCATTGTCTGGTGCTCAGCCAGCAGCGATAAATGTCAATTGCAGGGCCTCGGCATGAATCTGCATCGACTGGGATGACATAGCGGGGCTATTCAAAGTTCAAGACCCGCTGCGGCTCATTACATGTCCGAAATGCACTGCCCACCAGGAGGAGGATGATTCAGCCGGCGAACACCGGACAAAAGAGCCGACCATTCAAACATTTCGGGGGATTTCAGGGGAATGCAAATCAGAAGAGACGGACTGACTGGTCAGGCTGGTCAAGTGGGGGTCATAAATCAAGAGCGGCTAATGCCGGAGTGTGTACTTCATTCTGCCTGCTGTTGGCATTCATTGGCATCGGATCTGTTGGCAGTTGGCAGTAAGGATGACTTTAAAGCGCCTTATAATGTGGAAGGGGTCAGACGAAAGTCAAGTTCCCTGGTCAAACTTTCTCGCACTTTTGTCTGACTTTCACCCTGTTTCTGGTTGAAGATTTTCGGGGCAACAAAACTGAAATGCGATACAGACAGAGTCTGACTGACTGTGACGGAGAAGGTCATTGAAATTGACAGCTTTTGACCGAGATGAGGACTCTTTTTCGGTGGCTAAGTTTGTGCACCGTGTGATGCATTCAATAGAGGAACTACTTTTGGGTTCTCTAACCTTCTCTAACCTTGGTAACTAACCTTTCACATCGAGTTAAATGGTATTCCCAGGAACCTCACTCTTCACAATGCAAATGTTGGGCAAACAGAGAAAAGTCAAACCGAATTCCCAGGACAAACATCACGAACTAGGTAAGTTCGGTTCGACAAATATCCCCTGGTGCTCCTCCTCCACCCATTAGACATAATGTCAAGCCGTCAAAGCAAATTGATTTATTGCCGCGCCAAAAGCCACAGGTGTCCATGTTCCGTGTCCTGTGCTCCCCGCCCTCCGATCCCTTTGAAAACGCCTGTCCTCGGTTGTCCTTCCCCTTGACAGACATTGCGGTCGCCATCTGCGGAATCCTCGCGGCCTAATTTTCACTTTGTGGTCCTTCAATGGCCTCGTGCCATGAAGTCTTCGACCTTTGTGGTTTCCCTGCTGCTGAATCCTGACCCGCTGAGAGGTCCGCTTTTCTCCTTTATCGATACCCCAACATAAATCTTGTGCGGTGTTAGAATTCAATTTTTCCCCAAGTGCTTGGGCTTCTTTCCTGTTCCTTGTTCCACCTGATAATTCGAATTTAATACCTCTGCTCGACATGACAAACATTGCAAGTGTCCTGTCTGCCAGGTGAATGGTGACAGGTGAGCAGGAATACGGAGCCGTGCGGCTTGTTTGAGGTTCTTGTGAGTCCCAAGCCCGTTGACAGTTTAATTGAATCTAAATCCCGACTGAGCAGAAAATATGTTTTTAATTTCATTGTTTGCTCTGCTTTACAACAGCTAAAAGAGGAAATTTATGAGGGACCAGGAGAAGTAGTAGTGTATAGTTGTAGTACATTTCAACAAGGATTAATGCATAATATTTATAAGAATACTATTATGTATACTAAAAAATGAATTTAATTTTTTAAAGAGATTTCTTTCGCCTCTTAACCCTTGGGCCAATATGATTTATTATCTGCCTGAACATAGAACTAAACCATTTTAACATTTCTATGCTGTTCGTGACAGCGAAAACTTTGATAACAACAACTAAAGTGACATTTACATGCATCTCTCTATCTCACATTTGCTGCGCGGTTCAGAGATAACTCCAAAAAAATAATATAAAAATATTATGTGGTATTGTTTCCTGTTAAACATGAAATACCTTTACAAATATAGAAAACATTTTTGCGCCGAATTCCGTCCAACAAATTTATTGACATTAAAATCACATTTGTCTTGCGGCCTGTGTAAAATATGTCAAAAGTTTTACTGCGGCTCAACTGTTTTCTACAAACGAAATAAATCTAAATTTGGGGCCGGAATGGAAAACGCATATGTGAAATCCGGGCGTAAAAGATTTATCGCTGACCCAGTACCATAAAACAGCTGAAACAATCAACGAGAGCCTTAGTCCAAAATAAAACAGCTTTCTCATGCCCAAAAAGGTTAAGAAAAATATTATTTTGTTATATTTTTGAATTTTCTATTGTCTCATCAATCAATGTTTGCTTGGTAGATATTTTTAGCATCACCTGCTAAGGATCGCTTCCAGCCCGTTTTTATCTACATTTACCATGATTTTGATTATGCATGCAAAATAATGAGCCTTCATACAATGTCAAAACTATCGATTTCCTGACACACAAGCCCAACGTCGACTTATCAAGAATGAAGCACTGAAACAAATTTGAAACTACGTCATTACATCATTCAAAAAAAATAAACACCCTTTAAAACTCAAACAAAAATTTAAATTCGAAAATAACTTCAAGTTAAATGTCTTATTATATTTTTATATTTTTTCACAAAGTCTTTATCATATTCCATTAAATAAATACAAAAAACAAACCACCAAACAAATACAAGTATTACAAATATATTGATAAAAAAAAATAAAGAAGGGTAAAATATAATTGACAAAAATATACACAAAACTATTAGGTAAATACAACACGAAAAGTTTATCACTAATATCAGAGCTAAGGAAGATCAAAATACATAGTACCTGTCATGACTTTTATCGCTTTAAATATATTCATTAATAAATCAGAAAATATAAACTAAAACACTGTAAACACTTTAATTTTTTGCTCAGTGTTACAAAACTGCCAACGTCAGTTGAAAGCCGTCGAGGCATCAGAACAAAACAGCACAGAACAGAATGGGCTAGGACAGCATCTCCACAGACAAGAGACAGGAGCAGACGCAGCGGCCCAAAAGCCGATTGCACAATATGGTAGACTCTGTGGGGCATCGAGAATGACACAGACCACGGATCCATCTTCCTCCCACTCACCCCATGAGTGCACCACACTATTTATGAAGCCGCGAAGAACGAAACTTTCGAGCCCCATAAATATGAAGCCGCCTTGGGAAAGTCAAGGAACTTGGCGGATAGTTTCGTTCTTGTTGCCAGCGGCAATTATTATGAATTTATTGATTGCCCAATAATGGCCTGATGGGGTGTGGTTCCCGCTGACATGAGATCCGGAGATCCCCTCCCCACCCGCCTCCACTCAAAGGCCGCAGCTCTAGGCCATCGAAAATGCTTTTAATCTGATTGCAGGCGCTGGTCACGAAGTTCGCTGAGGGAAGAGAAAAGATTACTATTGAATAAAAAATATTTATGCACTTGAATGGCGTTAGATAGATGGATGGTCGCAGGCGCTGCAGGCTGGAGGGCTCGTGGAAAAGTCCTCCCAGGTCCTGCAAGCAAGTGAAAAACTTTACGGATTATAAATCAAAACTTTCAATTTTCTTTAGCCTCTTTCGCTCTTCAGGGTTGTCGCTCGGTGCTTTGCTGACGGCAAACTTTTCTCCAGACACGGAAAAACTTCCCAGCAACATATAAAAAAATATAAAAAAAAGGTAAAAGATTGGGTGGGAAGTCTAAACGAGTAAGTGAGAACAATTGATTGATTGACTGACAGGTTTTTGTTGGGGACAACAAAAATGCATTGAAAGTGCAAATATGTTGGAACAAATGTAATTAAAGTTTGTGTTAAATGTTTAAGCAACAACAAGATTGAGTTAAATGTTTAAGCAACAACTTAAGAGGGCCACAAGTAAATAAATTTATATATGGATATGGAAAAGTTATCATTTTGTTGACTTAAAATTTAAATAATATTTTAAATTAAAGCATTAAAAATATTCAGTACATTTAATCACCTATTTTTTTTATTAGTTCTAAAGTAACATGCTAATGTGGTAGCATTGTTCTTTGACCTAAATCCTGGACAGCTCTTGGTCTTCTCAATTTTCAACCTCAAGGCATTGCTGCTCATTTAAATGTATTCTTAGAATTTAACCACAACCCTTACAGAGAGAAAGACAATGAAAATGTTTCATAAAATTACTTGTGAGCCTTTGAAGGTCCTGTTTTTGTGTGTTGTGGTATGGCATTTTCCTAGTATTATCCTGGCAGGGCATGGACTTGGCTCGCTGGCGTAAAATGTAATCAAGAAAACATTTAAATGAATGGCAAATTCAAAATTGCATGCATATTTCATATGTGCAGCCACAAAATGCTCATGTAATTGCGCACAAGTTTCCCCCAAGGAGGAGGATGACAAGGAGTTGCCCCAAAAAGTAGGAGGACGGATTGCATAAATTCTCCAGTTGCCGCATCAAAACTTTTGGATGATGACAAAACGAGGAAAAGCTGCTCTCAAATGCCCAGGCATGCTCCGAAAATTTGCACATTGATTACAAGCCGGAGGAAGTCATAATTAAACAACAACAAGAACAACATCAAAGAAGGGAAACTTTCCATAAGCAAAATTAACACATAATTTGTTTACCAAACACGTCGGCCAAGTGTGAGGAAACTTGACCAGACCCCAGGACCTTTGACTTGACTAATTGAAAATTCCAAGTGTCACCTGATAATGTGACAAGGCAGCCAAGTTCCTGAGTTCTTGAATCCTGACTTACACACATTAGTGCACCATACAAGTTGGATGCTGTAAGGGCTTCGCCAAGGACACATATAAGTGCTGTCAGTTTGTCGTATTTTTGTTAATAAAAACAATAAAAACTTGTTTAAAAAACTAAATTTTTTTGAAATTGTAACAATAATTATACATATAACTTGACTACTCATAACTTTAATAAAATATTTAACCAATATCAATAGTTACAACTTTTTAACGTCATTTAAAGTTTTTAAGAACAATCATAAAGAAAAGCAACATTTTACAATTTATTTTCATTGTTTTATTATTTATATTTTTACATTTTTTTCAACATACCTACATATTCTAATTTAAAATTTTGGTTTTAATTTACTTAGTCATAATGTCCTGTTCCTGAAAATATTTGGCTGCCATCACTGATCTCCAGTCACCCAGTCAACCACATGGAGAGAGCTCACCCGGTGAAAGTCGTTAAAAAGTAAAAATCAATTTATGAGTAAACGTTAAGTGAAAAAGTTTTGCCATTAAAAGGCAGCATAGTCGTAAAAGAGGTGGGCAAAACTTGACAGACCTTGGCACCAAGGTGTTGAGGAGATAAATCAATTTGCTTGTTGCACAGTTGCCAGTTGGCAGACCAACAAAAAGGTTTAATTAACGAACAAATGTCAACTGGAGCGGCGCGGCGGCAACACTTAAGGACTAAGGACTAGCAGAAGCAGGAGCAGAAGCCCAAGCTACTTTTGTCCGCAATTAGGGCTTGAATGAATGACAGTCTGAATGAATTACTAACTGACTGAATGAAGAACTGAACTGAGAGGTGGAGAAAGTGGCGGGAAATGTGTGTGCAAGTGCGAGCTGAACAAGCATTCGTGTGGCCAAGTGCTCGATTGTGTGTTAACAGATTTCTTCTGCTCAATTAAGGGCAGAATTTAAGTTTAAGTCATTGAGCACTTGGGAAAAATAAAATAACCAATTAGGAACAATAGCTGTTATTTTTACACATTTATTCTGAATTGTGTGTAAGAAAAATAGGGGAAAAAATATTTGATCAAATTTATTATAAGTTTTTTTCTTAGAATTTTAAAACAAAAAAAAAGAACTTGTTATTTAAGTGTCAGTGTGCAGCTAAAAATAGTTCAGGAAAAGAGCAAATGGCATTTAGTTTGCTCACTTAAGTGCCTGAAAATTCCAACGAAATTGAAACCAAAAGCCAACAAATAACAAGCCGAAAGCGAATAAATTGTCACTTGCCAGTTGCTTGAATTGAAAGTGCAAATATTAACATTCTGAGCAAGCCAACACTTGCGGAATATATATATTTGGACAGGAGGTCTTCAGAGCTCGTCGTTTTGGCCGACTAACAACAATGTCCCAGTGTCAAGTGTCAAGAGTCTCGAATCTCGAAGCTCGGATCTCGAGTCCTGAATTCCCAGCGAGATGTTCGCACTCAATCTCTGCGTGCCTGCCGACTGCAGGACCTCTTCAGAAATCAAAAGTTGAATGCGAAAGCAGGGCAAACAATGAGCGAAGGAGTGTATACCATTGCTGGCAGTGCCACTGCCAGGCACCGCAGGATATCAAATAATATTTGAACTGGGATGAACATTTTGCATTTTGCGTGTTGACACTGGCCTGGGATTTCGCAGAGTCGAGTGTTAATCAAATTAGAAGCAGGTCAATGCAAATGCAAACAGCAAATAGCAAATGCATGTGAGCTGTTCAAACACTTTCACATGCTTAAATGTCCTGGTCCCAAACTACATACATAAAAGCCTAATCTTCAGGAGGGGGGGAAAACTCATTAGGCCCAAGGATCAAGTACTTAAAAGTTGTTAGGGGTTTTGCTGCTGCAATAAAGGACCTCCAACCATGTCGCATTATACATAATTAATGGTTGTTTAAACTTATAATGTGTTAAGCTTTTAACGCCTGCTCACAGGCATTTATTTTTTGGTGGTTATTAAATTTAAAAGGGCAGCTCATATGCACCCACAAACTGAAAACTCAGCAGAAATCTTTAAGAGCCAATTAGCCAAATGTATCCGATGCTCAAAGTTCACATTTCGCATTGGAAATTAATTCAATTAACTCTCGATGAAAATGATAATGAGTGTGACACAGAATGTGGCTCCCAACGCAAAATTTTGTGCAACTAAAGCGAAAACCGAGAGATACGAGAAGATATTCACATTTTGGTTGGGATTACCACTATGTTGTGAGTGAAATTGAGAATTTCATTTCAATTAAGGGAAATGCTTTCGCAGTTTGCTCGTCGAGTAAATTTGCACTACCGAAAACACATATATTTGAGCAAAAAATTATTAAATTCCATGAATTATTTATTTAGCAGGTGGCACTGACTGAGCAAAGCCCGCATATTCCAATTAACACGAAGCGGCCAAAACACACACAGAGAGTGGCATAAATTTAAATTGAAAAAAATATATGTTGATACATTTTTTTTTTTTTTTTTTTTTTAGCCTATTATGTACCGCGACCAAAAGAGATCTATTGTACAGGCAAATAGAAAATGGATGGTTCCCTAAATGTTTAGGCTCTTTATATAATTGAGCACTAAGTTGGGCCTTATGTTCCAAATTCTAAATGGTGGCACACATATGTTGCCAAGGTGTTGCAGTCGTCTGTTGAAAAGTGCAGGGCATTCGCAGAGGACATGTTCAGATGTCTCTTGCTCCTCTTCACAAAATCTACAGACGTCCGTGTCGGCTAGTCTCAGTTTCTTAAGATGATACCTGAGCTTGCAGTGACCCGTGAGGTATCCTGTGAGGATACGTAGGTCTCCCCTATTTAGTTCTAGGAGTTTTAGGGACTTGTTTTTGTCCGGAATGAGGAATCTTTTTGCCTGTCTTTGGCCTACGCTGTTTGTCCAGGGTGTTTTCTATTTCCCTCCTTTTCCCAAATTCTAATCTCCTCCATAGTGTGTCCTTTTGAGAGTCCACAGAAGGGTTCAGGGCCGATGAATGGCATGCTTGCCCCAGTTTTGGCAAGATCATCGGCCATTTCATTTCCTGCATGTCCCTCATGACCCGGCACCCACCATAACTTGACGGTGTTATGGGTTCCGAGTTCATTGAGAAGCTGGAAACAGTCCTCGACTAGCCTAGATGCGATTGAGTATGATTTCAAAGCTCGAAGAGCTGCTTGGCTGTCGGACAGTATGTAAATCTGTGCCCCTCGCATGTTCCTGCGAAGACATTCTCTGGCACAGATTTCAATGGCGTGTACTTCCGCTTGGAAGATGGTGGGATGTTTTCCCATAGGTATGGATCTTTTGAGCCGTGGCCCGTAGATTCCTGCACCCGTGCTACCATCTTCCAATTTGGATCCATCAGTGTACCAGATTTGAGAACCGTTTGGTACACTGGGTGTTTCTGTTCTCCAGATATCTCTGTCGTGGATTTCCACGTTGAAGTTTCTGTCGAACTGAACGAGTTGTTCCTGTGTGTCGGAAAGGTTTAAGGTTGGGCTGTTTCTTTGAGAACTGAGTATCTCTAGGTGCCCCGTAAGATCTCCAGGTTTGAAGCTGTATATCTTGTTGAGGCGAATAGCTCCAAGGTAAGCTTCCCTTCTAATTAAGATACGCCGGTGATAATCCCTAACGCGTCGGTCGGACAAGTGCGCATGGCTCCTGTTATACCGACACATATTAGGCGCTGTAGTTTGCTTAGTTCTCTGACTGCAGTTCTCTGAGAGACCTTAGGCCACCAAGCGATGGCTGCATACGTGAGTATGGGTTTTATGACAGTAGAGAAGGACCAGTACACCATCTTGGGATTCAGACCCCAAGTCTTGCCAAAAAAGCCTGTTACAAGCAAAGTGTGCTCTTGTGGCTTTATTTATGGCGTAGTGTAGGTGAGGGTTCCACGTCAGCTTGGAGTCAAAGATGACTCCAAGATATTTGGCTTCAGTGGAGAATTCTAAAGTGGTTCCTATCAGAGTTGGTCTTTCTAGATTTAGACATCTTTTCCTCGTGAATGGAACTACTATAGTTTTCGTTGGGTTTAAACTGAGTCCTTTGTCAAGACACCAGTTGTATGTAATGTTTAGGGCACTTTGCATTCGTTCACTGATTGTGGATTCATGCGAGCCCGAGATGCAGATGACAATGTCATCAGCATAGCCCTGAGTGGAAAAGCCCTGATCGTTGAGCCTGTAGATAAGCTCATCAATTACTAAGGTCCACAGAAGGGGAGAGAGTACACCCCCTTGGGGGCAACCCCTTGTGGCTGTTATGGACTTGGTGTTTCCCCCCAGGTCTAGAGAGATCGTTCTTGATTTCAGCATCAAGAGGATCCAATTGATAATCGGTTTATTGATCCCTTTACGGATCAGTGCATTTGAAATGGCCTCGTAGGAGGTGTTATCGAAGGCACCTGAAATGTCCATAAAGACACAGAGAGCTATTTGTTGGCTGCTAAGTGCCTTTTCTATTTTGGTAGTGAGGCAATGAATAGCTGTCTCAGTGGACTTGCCTGATTGATAGGCAAATTGGAGTTTATGTAAGGGATGTAGCTTGAGATGATTATCCCGAATAAATTGGTCCAATACTTTTTCCATTGTTTTAAGAAGGAATGAACTGAGGCTAATTGGTCTGTATGACTTAGGCATTTGTGAGTCTTTTCTCCCTGCCTTTGGTATAAATACAACCCTGACATCAGTCCACTTGGTTGGCAAGTGGCCAAGTGAGAGACTAGCTCTGAATATGCGGACCATGGCTCGCGTAATAAGCGAAGCGCCTTGTTGAAGAAGGCAAGGGTAAATCCCATCAGGTCCGGGGGATTTGTAGGGGCTCATGTTATTGATAGCCCAAAGTACACTGTTTTGATGGAATACTTTGTACGGCGTACTTCTTTCTGCTGCGGTTAAGTTGGTTGTGTCCAACTCATCCGAGCTGAAATTGTCCGCAATCGTACATCCCGGGAAGTGGGTATCTAGCAGAAGGGAGCTAGTTTCCTCGGGAGTGTTTGTGTATGTGCCATCTGGTTTCTTTTGAGAGTGCAGATACCGTTTGAGTGGTCGTTTTGCAAGTGCCTCTTTGCAGTCGAATCGCTTCAGGGAGAGTAGAAATCTCCCCGCAGTGATTTCTCCACGTGGCTCTTTTGGCCTTTCTCAGCTCCTTGTTGTAGAGTGTAAGGGCGTTTTGTATGAGGCCCATGTGACTTGGCCTCCTTTTGCCCTGTTGAACAGATTTCTTGCCTCCTCTTTCCTTTTGCAAAACAGATTCGTTCCACCAAGGAACGTTTCTGTTGAGCTTTCGGATCTTTTTGAGGGCAGCTGGCGTGAAATGCTGTTTCAACTGCTTGGTGAAGCTCATTTGCTTCAAATTCCAGCTCTTCTTTGTTAGTTATTTGAAGAGTGGAGTGGTTTACATTGTTCTCAAGCGTACTTCTGTAAAGTGTCTTCGGGTACCTGTTAAATAAAGAACTCAAGTCTTAATATGACCCCACTCAAATTTGTGATGACTGACATGGAGACTTCGTCTGAGACGTGCCAGTTTGAAACGAAGTCGAGCATATTAAGACTGCAAAGAGTTAGGTCAAGAACTTCCCCTCTGATTGCATTCCTAAATGTTGGTTCGTTTCCCCTGTTTAGTATTGAAATATGATTTTTATAAATGTATTCAAGAAGGCACTCACCTCTTGTGTTGATGTCCGTACTTCCCCATACAGTAGGTGGTGGGCATTCGCATCACAGGCTATAATCCAGCGCAGGTTGCAGCGTTTGCAGTGCTCGATGAGGTCGTTGACGGCCTCTGTTGGTGCTGCTTCGCTGGCCCCCTGGTAGATAGGCGGAAGCCAGAATGACTTCTACCGAGCCATTTGATGTGGGCATTCTTGCCCAAATTGCCACTAGGTCCCTCACTGATGAACTGCGAGAGAGGGACGAAATTAATGTTATTGTTAACCATCAGCGCCGCTCTGGGGCGGTTGTTGGTTATTTGCGTAAATTACTTTACCATGGGTTGCTTTGAGCCCGAGAATTTGTCCTGAGCGCTGCCATGGCTCTTAATGAAGGCAACCGTCCAGGAGTTCTTTGGTGAATCTCCTGCTGAGCACGTCCGAGGCGGCTTTTGCGTGGTGGAGATTCGCCTGTAGGCATTTCAGCTGCCTACGGCTGTTGTCTACTGGGGGAGGACATTATAAGTTGTCTCTCTTGCCCCTAGCAGCCCTCTTCTTGCCCCTGTTGCTGTTGAGGACAGCAGCCTCTTCCGCCGTGCGCCTCTCACCTTTACCCTGTCGTCCTGTGGGTCTCGGGAGTCGTCCAAACAGCGGTGGCCTCATGCGCGGTTGTTGTGGCGCAATTGTGGGGGCCTCGACGTGGAGGGCAAGTTGGTGGTTGCTGCCTGTTTGCTGTTGTCAGGCTGCACGCTAGTCACCTTGGCAGTGGCGGTTGGTGGAACGCTCTTTACTGCGTCGGTTTGCTGGGCGGTTTCTGTCGGTTTGGCTTTTGGCCGAAGACTGACAGTCCCCCAGGCAAAGTCCACCTTGTTGTTGCGCACTTTCAGCTTGTTAGCCGATACCGGGTCCACAGAGAGCGTTAGGCTTACCATGTTGCCTTTCAGCTCCTTGCGCAGGACTCGCCAGTCCGATACCCTGAGCCCTTCGTTCTGGCCCTCGAGAAGTGCCAAGATCTCTTCCGACGTGATGTCCTTCTTGGTTTCCGGAAGTAACCAATGAAGATCTGCGGGCGCGGCATCTCTGACTCAATGACTACTTTGGGTTGTGCCCCAAGCTGCACCTTAATCTTGGGCAATGTTGCTTTGAGCCATTCCGCAGTGTTTGAGTCTCTGCAAGACACCGCCAACCATCCTGGGCGGAATGAGCAGCCTGAGAAGTGGGGCTTAATGGTCCCCTTTCTGTCTGCAATCACTGCGTCCAGTATCGCGCTTTGCAGCACCTTTAGCTGCTCCACCGAGTACAGGGTGCTTTGGGATAGCCTACCGGGAAGACTGCCAGTTTTGTGTCTCGGCGACAGCGTCCCGGTAAGAGGGACCAACACCACTCCCTCCATTGGCTGGGCAATCCATCCGCCTCACTTCTCTCTGGTTCCTTGGGAGGCTTCTTTGGTTGTCGTGGCCACTGGGGCCATAGTGACTTCCAGTGAGCTCTCAGGAGCCTTGGGCCCAGGGATCAGTGGGGCGGGCGCCGCCATACCGCTGGAGGTATCGGAAGTGGTGTCCGATTGGGTCATTGCCCTCTTCGGAGATTGAGAAGAGGGAGTCGTGTTGACCGATCTCATCCTCTTGCTCGCTGTCTGAGGCGTCTCCTTCTTCTGCATCGGTGGTGCAGCTAGCAGTCTGGCTCTCTTCTATTGGGTGTCCCTTGCTGAGGTAAAATGATAATTTCTCCCAGGGCGACCTTGGGTGGTGCGCTAAGCCTTAGGTGGAGGTGGAGGGCCAGTAATTCCTCTTCCTCTTCTGCCGTTAAGGGTGCTGATGTGGGACTTCCTGGATCGATATCCAATTACCCCCTCAGTTTGCGCCGTGGGCGCCGGTGTTGCCAGAGGCAGGGTTTGGGTATCCAGATTTAAAGGCTCTCTGTGCCTTGTGTTTTGTTTTTTATCTTGATTTGGTTCCATAAAGTTCCCACGAGTAAAGAGGGGAGGGTTGGTCCATCTGGATAGAGGATAGAGCCCTATATCCAGATAAGGCTGAGATACAACCGGAGGTAGCCAGGTATCCGGAGGACACCGTAGGAAGACACACTACTATGCATTCATCCCATAGGCACGGTACGAATTCCACCTGAGATTACGGGTTTTATCGAGTTGGCCCAGATCCGCCATATTACTTAGTAGCAGAACCCCGGCAGGGTATTCCAATTAACCACGAAGCGGCCAAAACACACACAGGGAGAAGCATAAATTTAAATTGACCCTAAAAAACCCTTGCCCTATGTATACATATATTTATGTCAACTTTAAGCCGATTAATGACCAACGGAAAGCGAAACGCTACGGCTACCTATTAAAATCAATTAAAATGCCAATGCTACTAGGCAAACGTGAGCCTGGGGAGTTAAAATTTAAATGCATTTATCCCAGCTGGGCAATAAATTGTGTAAAATCAAAATGACAATTTGCCCCAAATTGTTGTCTGTCATTAAAAAGTTCAATTATCATCCCTGATGGCAATCATTTCACAAACAAGAGCCGTAAAACTCCTCAAATTACAAACTTTAAATTGAGTCATAAAAGTGCACACAAAAATGCTCGTAATAACATTTAATTGAAGGTCCACGTCCACGTCCACGTCTTTCGTCGTCTGTATTTTAATCCCGCCGCCAAATGAAATGCGATTAAAATTCAATGCCGGCAAATACATATTTAATTAAAATTTCCTTTTTATTTGCGTATAAATTAAACAGCATATTGAAGCAAGGTCTTGTTTACATCTGCATTCAGATTTTAATTGACTTGGCAAATAATAAAGAAGTGATTGCAGTTCTTGTTTCGCGGGCTATTAAAAATATTGTTTGAGCTGCAAAAAATAAATATATAATTAAAATCTGATAGCTATTGGATCTGAAAAAAGATTTAAATGTATTATACTCTTAATAAGTTGTTTAAATAAAAGGTTTCAACACCTTTTGATATGAATAATTGTTTTCAAGCTTATGAAATGGTTACACGCTAGCGTTTAATGACTTTTAATTAATCTGTAAAAAGGCAAACAAAATATTTTTTTGTATTACAAATTTAATTTTTAATTTATTCTTTGAATAGTATAGCCCTAAAGAAGAGTCACAAAATCCTCCCCAAAGCATTTTCCTTTCCCTAAACTTTAATCAACGTAAAACCTTGTGGAGCAAGGAAGCGGAAAATCGGAATAATCAAAACCATAAACATTTGCCTAAATGGTCTGAGAGCATAGCAAATCGCAGCCACGGGCATGAAGTAAAAACTAAAAACCATGAAGTGGTGCCAAATAAAATATGAAGCATTAATATTCACACCCTCCGATGAGGTGGCGGGGTCATGACCTGGCAATCTCCATACCCACCACCCTCGGCTCGATCCCAACCCAAACCCAAACCTGACCTTTTTCGGCAAAGTGAGCGGCAATAAAAGTTTAAATAGAAGTGCCAACAAACCACAACAGCACTCATCACGCTCCAACGCCATCGTCAGCACCATCAGCAAATGGGGCAGGTGGAAGTGGGCGTGGCATGCGGGCAGTTTCGGCCCAGTAAAACGGAAATACCCAAAAGAAAAAATAACAAAAAATAAAGGAAAACCTCAAAGCAGACAGGCTAACACGGATTAGTGAAAAATGTGCTTGAGGCAAAGGCATTGGCCAAAATATATTTTTAGTTTGCTTTCTTCTTTAAATTAACAAACCAAAAGTTATAAAGTGACTAAAAACTTTTAAAGTGTATTGTCAGCTAGATTGAAAACCTTTAATTAGTTTAATTTAGCCCTGACAAAATCAATGTTGTAATATGCAAATTGTTTGCTAATCTAACACTTGCTAATTTGTTTATGAATGCAACGGCACGAAAGGGTAAAACATTTTCAATAATCTGATTATAAGTGAATATTGTTTTAACGCATTTATGCAATAATGAAAAGAGCTTTAAGGCTAAAGCGTTTAGTGGAAAATTGCCACACGGATTTTAGCCGATAATTTGCAGTCTTAAATATGTTTTGCACCATTTAATTGAAAAATGTTATTTTAAAATTGTTTTAAAAATATGTCCCTATTTTCAGAACAAGTATTTAACATAATAATATTAATATATAATATTTAACTCACTCCAAGCTTGAACTTAATTTTTGTTAAATAAAAACAGCGAAAATGCGTTAAACTTATTTTCAATACTTGCTTTCTCCATTAGCGTGGAAAAAAAGCAGACAACGGGATAAAAACATCACAAATTTTCCCACTCGCCTTTGTGGCACTTTTTTCCACAATTTTCCTGCTTTGTGCGGGGTTAAAGAGTAGAAGTAATAATACTCAAATAAAACATTTACAGGCACAGACGACGAAAAACTGTAAATGACATGCCAAAGGAAGAAGATTCGGGGAGGGGGGAAAGCGGAAAAGCGGAAAACTGCGGTTGGACCACAAAAACAGAGCAGACTCGTTGCCCTCGTCTCTCTAGTCGTTTGTCGTTTGTCGTTTGCTCGAGTCAAGTGGAGTTGAAGGAGCTGCAAGTGCACTTCATTTCGTAGCTACCCCCTTCTGCACTTCAATCCCCCCTCAAGAACCCCTTTGGGCCCCCTTTGAATCTCCTTTTTGGTAGCAGAGGTAGTTGCCTCATAAATTGAAACCGAAAAAATTCGCTTGTGTTAGGCACTTTGGATGGAAAACTGCCTACAGCGAATAGATAAAGACTGAATCTAACAGTGGGAAAGGTAAAAGAAAATGGGGAAGGGTTATACTCAAAAAAATGTACCTGTTACAAAATCAATTTAAAAACCATTGTCAATGAAAAACCAATTATTTGAACATTGCTTTAAATTACAAATTAAATTCTAGGAATTTTCTTGTAATATTTGACGTCATCTTTTCTGAAAAACAATGACATGAGTCAGCCGGAAATGTTTCAAAATTAATTTTAATCTAACAAAAATACTTTAGTTTCTGGCCATTTAAAATCCGTTAATTGTGTGTCAATAAGTGTTTAACATATGAAGCTCAAGAGTGTAGTTTTGCGAATTTTAATGGAAGATAATAATAGTTTTTCCCAGTGCATTTGAGGTGTTGAGAATCGGGATTCAGGTGGCGGTAACATTTAGTTCACTTCACCTGCTTCCTTTCCCGTTTCCGGCGATCCGCTACACACTTCACTCCATCCGACAAAACAACAAAACCGCAAATGCGACAAAAGCAGAATGCAATTCGCACTTGAAACTCTGTGGCAGCAACAACAATGGGAGGATGAAAGGAAAGATCCTGCTGGAGAGAGAGATGGCGACAACGAGCATACTTTTGTGGTAAAAACAAAAAAAAAACAGGGAAAAGTCCGCGTTTGCTTTTCCACTTTTCTTTTTCTCAGTAGCTAGTAGCTGCTGCTGCTTTTTTTTGTTACCCCCCAATTTGCTGCAGAAAATGAAAATTTAAATTTTTAACCAACGCCGAGCAGGCTGGCCAGAAAGTTTTGCTGCCACAGTTTTTGCTGGCATCGCTGCTGCTGCTGCAGCTGGGAAATTTCACACATTTCCCACAGCGCATTTTCGCAACCTGTTTTTTGTTCTCCTTGTTTTTTATTTTTTTTGTCAACCAAGGAAACCATCAAGCTGCTCGAGAGAGAGTGATGAATGAATGGAGACCTCGCAGTCGGTTTAATTTAACATAATGAAAAGGGAAACCGGGAAACCGAATGAAGTGTGATTGAAGCACGAGCTCCTAGCTCCTCCGTGTTAAGGAGCTTCCTGCGGCAGGACTTTTGTTTGGTTTTGTTTCGCTATGCTTGCGAGCTAACAACAATCAGGGGCACACGGTGGCCTCCGGGCCAAGGAATGCACATCCGACACCGTGTATCCTGTAGCCACTCTCCCCACCCATTTCCCCCGGCTTTCCCATCCTGTCAGCATGCAACAAATGCCTCGAGTGCATAACTGCCTGCCAGGCTGTAAGCAGAGAAAAAAAAATATTACAGAAACCAATTAATAGGTTGGTATTTTAAAATAATAAAGATTTTTTTTATTACCATTATTTTTTTAAAGATTTATTTTATTTAAAGAAGTGAAAAATCGAATTACAATCACTGATCATGTCATTATATTTATGATATAATAATTGCATTGATTTGACTTCAAGCTTCTTGGAAATAATTTGTCGGTGAATTCAAAATAAAATAAATAAAAATTGTTTATAACAAAAAATAGTTAATAATAGTTAGTTAATAATTAAACTAATATTTCATTAGCTCCTTTTTTTGATTTTAATGTTGTGTACAACATTTATTTTTACAATAGGATTTTCTGATTTACAATGTTACTTTTAAAAATATTTTTTAATAATTTTTTAATAAATTCTATTTAATAATATTTCTTTTGACATTGTTAACATTTTTCTCCCTGTGCATTCTCTAAATTCTCACTCTCACCCCGACTGTGGCATAATGCTGGCATAAGGCTGGCATTTGCATGTTCCACAACCTCCTCCTACTGCATGCAGCTTATCTTCGTCCTGGCCAAGTGGGAAGTGCATCCTTTGTATGCCTTTTGTTTGCTTTTCATGTACTTGCTCAATTAAAAAATTGCTTCAGTAGGGGGCAATTCGGGTTTGACTTGTCGGGCAATTAATATGTTTGGTCTCCGGTAGAGAAAGTATTATTAATTGCATTTTCACACGAAATGCTGCAATTTCGTTTGGCTAAGATTTTCACACCTATAAATATGTAAATTTCGCCTTTCACCTGCAGTGAAAGGAAAATGTGGCTTATGCCACCCCAGATAATATTAATTGCCGCTGCATTTGTGTGACTATCTCAGCTGACCCTCATTCGCAGTGAAGTTTACGTGTTTTGAATTAAGGAAATTTGCAAACAAGAGTTTGTGAAGTTAACCTGCTGAACCTTTTGCCTTCGGCCTCAGCTGAACAGCAACTGTTTCTTCACTTGACTAAATATAACCAGGTTTGCTTCGTTTTAGTCGCTCGAAAAGCCGAAGTAATATTTCTCCCTTAGAAAAACAACGCAGGCGCTAACTCCGATTTCGAAAACAGAGAGATTCTCTACAAAAAAGAGAGTTACTTAGAAATAAAGACAGAGAGTGAAAATTGTATTTTCTGATGAGACCGAACGAGTCTCTAATATTGCACCATATGTTGCTTTTACGAAATAGACTTCTGCAAAGTTTTATGATCTGTCAAAACATTATGTTTTGTTAACGACTGGCCTAGGTCAAGGATGCGTTTGGTATTGAAAAAAAAACTAGTAAAGGTTCCAGACTGCTAAGACTTTCAAATAATTCGTCTTTTTAATTAATTCAATAATAATTAATTTTAATAATTTAAAATTATTTAAAGCCCTGAAGAAGTTGTAATTACCTTTTGAAAGCAAAGAGCTTGTAAATTTTTCACGAATCTATTAATTTTATTTCGCTCCCTTTTCTTATTTTAATAAACATGTTTTTTATCTTTTTATTAAGCTTTAAAATGTTATTGGCCTCACATAGCTTTAACTCGTTTAATTTTCAATTTCTTCTCAATTTGTTTATTTTTATTGCCCGTTTCAACTCTTTATTTCTATCTCAATTTGCATTCCATCTCAACCATGTAAAAATATTTTCATTAGAAAAATAAATCTGAACGTTTATTCACAGTATGAACAGAATAAAAATTCCGCAATCTGGTAAGGAAAAAATGTTTTTAATTTTACTGACTGTAGTTGCCTGACAACAACAACAACAACAACAACAACTACACCTTAAAACTTAAACGAAAAAATTCTTATCAACAAGCGTTGCAAAAATGTGTGCAATTAAAAACTCTCAGCACATAACAAAAAAGAAAACAAGTGAAAAGACTTTGGGAAGAGCAGGAAAAAGTGCAAATTCAGCAAAACAAACGTAGGAGAAATTAAAAGAAGCCCAAAGCAGGTCCTAGGAATCATTGGATTTTAATTAACAGCAAACAAAACGGGATAGGGGCAGAAACCGAAAACAAAGCCAAAGGATCTTTGGGTAATGGTAAAAAAAAAGATACACATGCATATTAGGTGCACTTTGTAAATTGTTCGTTTGTTTTCCAGTTTTCTCTGAGACTTTAATTCTACTTAGGTTTGCAGTCAAACATTTTAGGGTCCCACTGTTAGTTTGCATTTTTGTGGAGTTTGAATTATTTACTTTTAAGCTTTGCGGGATATTTAATTAATTAATTAATTCATTTGTACAGATTTCTTTTGTGGTTTAGCAAAAGGGTTTGTAAACATCTTTAATATAAAATAAAGTTGGACAATTGAAAATAGCAAAAGTTATTTGCTGTTGCTTTTTATTATTTAAAACAGTAATTAAATCAAATTGTATATTTGATCAATAGTATTTGTACAATTAAATTAGTACGAAAAACATATTATTTTCAATGCAAAGTAAAATATAATGCGTCCATATTAAAAGTATTTATACAACAATAGTTAATTTTTTTTTAAAATGTATAAAATATAACAAAGCAATTATATAATGAAAAAACCGAGTCTTTTTTTTTGGTATTAATTTAAATGGCTAAATAAACATTTTTGCTGCAAAAAACGCAGCTTTAAACTTAACTACACCCAGAAAAAAATATGGACTAATATACCGAAAAATGGACTTAAAATAAGGTAAAATGGACTATTTTTGCGTTGGAATCATGGACTTATTTTAAGTCCATGACATTTAAGGCTATAATATCCTTAAATCTAGAATATAGCCTTGAAAAAAAAATATTTATTTTGACTTTTCTCATATAGTTTGCTTGGAATTGACTCGTTGAATGGATTTATAACAGAAGAATATTAATTTTAAACATTTGATATTATTTATAAAACTTACATTCCATTTGACTCCACTGGGATTACAAAGCACTGTATCTGACCTTTGGATCTGTAAGCGTGGCTAACATTTTCTCTACAGTCGCTCTTAGTAGCCGCCGTTCTAAACAGCTTTTAAAGGATGTGTTGTGCATACCAAATTTATAGTTTCTTAGTATTCCTTAAGTTAAAAACTAAGTTAAATAGTTTTTTACTATTAAGTAAAGTGCTACGGCAAAAAAAAAATAAAAAGTTTTAGCAAAAAAACAAAAAATGTTCTTTCGACACCGCTAGAAGTGAACCCGGGCCATTTTGGCTCGCGTGGGTCCACCTGCTTACCCCTAGGCTACCCTCTTGCTAGTACGAAATAATTTTTAAGGTAATTGGACTATTTTTTGGATAGTAGATTCCTTAGTTGTATTGCCTTAAATGATCAATTTAAGGCCAAAAAAAACATGTTTACTTTTTAAGTCCATTGTGCCCTTAAAAATTCAAATTTGGCAATGTAGTCCATAATTCCTAAAATTTAGGAATTTTTTTTTTCTGAGTGTAGTAAAATTTTTTTCACGTCAATATTGGTGAAAAAAAAGCACCGTTTGTTTTTTTTTAGGAGCTCTTTTTAAGAGCTTCCCAAAGGCTTACTTAAAATCTCTGGACGCTGGAAAAACACACGAGTGTCGCTCGAGTCGGCGATGAATCAAGGCCCCAGCATGCACAATCCCCCCTTTCCCACATGGAGAATCCTTTCCAGTCGCTGGCGACACACGCACCGGGTCAATTTCATGCAACACAAACAAGGGGGAGCAGCCTGGAGGACACGTTTTTCCCCGTTTTTCTCCGATTTTCCTTTGCGAGGCAGCCAGGCGGGCAGAAAGGCGAGCAGGTGCTCAGCTGTAACTAAACGTCCGTTTTAACACTGCCCCATCAGGTGGCAGTTCCTGCTCCTTCCTCTCCTTCTCCTGCGGCTACGTGTGGCTCTGGATGGGGATGCGGCCTGTGGCATGTGGCACATGTCTGTTGCTGGTCACGTCTGCTGCTGGGGCATAATTGATAGTTCAATCTGTTGCAGATCAAATGCTTGACAGCAGCCAACAGATCAAGCTGAAAAATTGTCCAAGACTAAGTTTGGCCAAGTAGGGAGAAGATATTTGATTACGAGTATCTGCACCTCAGGGATGCCTTTCCATTGCTTAGGAGGGTTAAGTAAATTTTGTAAAAAAGTCACAAATAAATCTTTGCTTTTGTAAGCACGGTATTTTAATATGTACATAAATAGATTTTGGTTTGGTATTAAAAAAGTTCGAATTATTCTTTAAAAAAAGTATTCCGCTAAAATAAATTAGTTTAACCCATTGCCTTGTTACGTTAATTCTTTTTTTATCCAATTTCACTACAACTATGTTTTTATTTACGCGTTTTTTTATTTGCAGTAGCTCTTTGAAACTGTTTCATTCAATAATCCACATTTTTCCTTTACAAAACTTCATATTTATTTAAGTGGATTTGGCCTTTCAGGCTTCTCTTTATATTTCCAAAGTTCGTGAGCTTTTGTCAACCCAAAAGAGCCTGAGGGTGAAAAAAAGTAAGAAACTCAGCCAGACTCTTGTATAAAAACATCTTCATCCAAATAGATTTTTATGCTTTTAAGTAATTTGCAGCTTTTCATGCAACTGCAACTGACATTTTTTGTTAAAGCTACTGTTAGGATATTTCTCAACCTCTAAACATTTCAAAAACATATTTAACTCTGTGTTTTTTTTATGTTGCCTCTTTGTTTGCTACTCATGTTTTGTCGCTTAATTTTAATGGCTTGCTGCGCATTAAACTTCTAGCTTCATTTATGTTTATGGGCGCATTTTTATTTGTGTAATTTACGCGTCGGAGTGCTGATCATAAATTGTGACACGAACTTCGGTGCCCCGGAAGGTCACGTTGCCTCATTAATGTCTCAACAGCAGCAGCAGGAACTCGAACAAGAGCAATAAGTGTAATAACAAGAGCAATAAGAGTCACAAAAGCACACACAACACACATGTGAACAGTATAAAATGATTTACCTTTAAAAATGAAGGAATATAAAATGACAAATCATTTTCAGAACGAGACTCAGATGGAAAAAATATGATTGAAGTCTATAAAGAAGATCCCCAAGCACTTCCTTTTGTTTGTGTTAAAGATTTACCTTTGTAAACAAACGCACATATGACGTCAAGATAAGACTTTCAGTACGTAATTGGTTTATTAATGGAATTGAATATTGGGGGAAAGTTATCAAGGTCCCGCTCTACTCGTGTTGATATAATACCTAAAACCTAAATCATTCATAATTTGCAGATAACAAAAAGCTCTCAATTACAACCACTTCAATGATTAATAACAATAAACCAACAAAAACGATTTCCAATGAATTTTAACGAATTTTTAATTAAATCTAATCAAACTGTCATTAATATAATCTATCTACGTCGTATCTGGGAAAGACTTCTTTAGGCAAGCAGTTGGCCCAGTTAAGAAGTCAGTGTGGAATTAAACGCAGAAGAGGAAAGGCTGAAAGAATCATAGCAAATATTAAAAGAACATTTTGTTATGCAAGGTAAATATTCCTTATTGTTTTAAAATTCTTGCATTCTTCTAAATTCTTCTTCATTCAAGAAAGAAAAAGTCTTTTAAAGGTACAAACAAATTAAATATAAAATTAAAGCAGAATTATTGAAACGAACAAAGGGAAAATTTAATGAGGAACATTAATCTTGAAAAATGTATATTTACCTTTGAACTAAATGGAGACTTAAAATGTGACACTTTAGAGTATAAATAACATCTAAACATTGCATTAGAAAGTGGATGTTTTAAAAAAAAAGCACTATTTTTAAAATTACTTTATTTTAAATTTAATTTTAACTGTTAATATCAGTTAAGGTATCATTCAAGTATAGAAACTAACTCTAATCTTTCGATTGCTTTTTCCTTTCAGTTAAGATCTCGAACCTCTTGCCATGGCTTTTGGTGATTATAGCCTTATTCTGGAGCTGGCAGCTAAATGTTTTGGCCCTGCCGAAGGTCGAATCTCGCCACGAAACGTGTAACAATGAGCAGCGATACGAGAACCAGGTGATGTGCGAGGACAAGGAATTCGGCTGTCTAGTTCCCTATCCGGATAATTGCAGTCTGTTCCTGGTGTGCGATTGTCTTTATCCCACGGTGAAATTGTGTCCGCCGAATCTTTGGTGGGATAACCAAACTCAGGTCTGCAACTATCCCCAAGCTGTGGAGTGTATTCACTATTCAATTGAAACTCCCGAACCCACGGATGGAACCACACGAATTACCCCAGAAACATCTACCACACCGTCAAGTAGTCCCCCAACTTCCAGTTGGGATCCACCGCCGCCTCCACCTGGAATTCCAGAGGACTATTGTCGACACGAAAAGGATGGTTCGCTGCATAAGTATCCCTACGATTGCCAGGCCTATATCAACTGTACTTTGGGCTGGCCTGTGCTCAATTACTGTATTGATGATAAGGTCTTTAATGAATGGATGGAAATTTGCGATACTCCCGATGTAACGGAATGCGAGGAGCTGCCTTTACCACCCACAACCACCACGGAAATAACACCCACTTCGACCACTGAGGAGGATGTGGTTTGCGGTCCAGCTCCGGAGCATATAGAGGAGGATTTTTGTCAGCCAAAAGGAAATGGTTTCTACGAATATCCCTACAATTGCAGTGGCTACTTGGCCTGCAAAAATGGATGCACAGATTTGGATTACTGCCAGCCAGATAAGCTCTTTAACAACTGGCTGCACATCTGCGACACTCCAGATTCCGTATGGTGTGATCCAACGCCATATCCAACAACTCCAGGAACAACAGGAAAACCAACGACTCCTTCATTTACTACTCTTCCCTCTGATGTAACTTCCACTTCTCAAAGTCCTACTAGCACCACTGAAGAGATCCCAACCACCACACCTGGACTTCCCCCAGATGTCAATCCAAATGATTGCAGAGGTTTACCTGACGGCACTATTTTCGCTTATGCTGGAAATTGTTCACAGTTCTTGATTTGTAAAAACAATCAAGTGGAAATAGGTCACTGTCCTCCCACATTGCTCTTCAATCCTGAAATTCTTGTTTGCGATGAACCTGGTGATTTTGTGTGCCTTGGAGATCGCACCACCACACCGATAGCTACCACCGAACCCACCACAACTACTGAGCAAACCACTCCCACAACCACAACGACCACAGAAGCCACCACTTTGGGGCCTGCTCAGCTTTGCGAAGGTCAAGAGGTGGGAGCCTCTTTTCCATATACACAAGATTGCAGCCAGTATTATCTGTGTTTGGGTAACGGAAATTGGGCACTGGCACCCTGCATATTTGGCAGTTACTTCGATCCCAATACAGGCATTTGTGACCCAAGTGTGTCACCCGATGCTTGTAAAGCCTCTCAAGTAACAACCACAACAACTTCAGAAGCCACAACAACCGAAAGGGTAACCACACCCATGTCCTCTACTCAAGAACCTTCAACTACTCAGAGGACAACCACAACGGTCGCTCCAACTACAGGAATCTGTGGAGGCCGAAATGAGAACGAGAACATAGCTTATCCCAACAATTGCAACAAGTATATTGTGTGCGTTTCACCGATCCCAATAGCCTTCTACTGTCCCAACGACACTTTCTTCAGTTCAAAGTCTCAGCAGTGCATTGATAGTTGGGTAGAGAGTGATTGTGATGGAGATCAGAGCACTACTACTCCAGAGCCTGGCTATACACGACCTCCACCAGAGCCAACCATGTGCACAAACAATAGTCGGGATACTTTCCCATATCCGGAGAACTGCCAGTGGTTTATCCGTTGTGTGGATGATTACATTTACATGCTCGATGTCTGCAATTGCGGAGAGTACTACGATCCAATCACTGAAAAATGTGGAGCAGATGTTCCGTCAGATGCTTGCCGGTGGGATTACACTTCAACTACTTCTACCACCAATGAGCCGACCACGACCCCGGCGGTTACAAGGCCACCTCCACAAAAAGGACCCTGTGATGATGTTGATGATGGTGCTCTGGTCCCCTACCCCAATGATTGCTCTAAATATATACAGTGCGATCGACCCATTGCGGTGGCCTTCGAGTGCGATAAGGGGCATGAGTTTAGTGTGGATCTAGAAAAGTGTGTAGACGCTTCGCTGGCCAACTGTTCGATTAAAAGCACTGCTAAGCCATCGGATTCAACGACGACTCCAACTGAAGGGGGTTCCTCATCAACAACTACCGAACCGACAACGGAATCTTCCACAGAGTCGTCAACAGTATCATCCACAGAGATAACCACTGAGTCATCTACCATTTCATCCACAGAGTTATCCACTGTATCATCAACCACAGAACTAACCTCAGAATCAACCGCAGTGTCCACCACCTCCGAGCCGGGATCGTCCTCTACAGAACCGGGAACCACTACCACAGATTCCATTACCACAGCAAAACCAGCAGGGGGAATTTGTGAAGGCAAGACAGACAATTCTTCGGTGCCCTATCCCAGAAACTGCACCAAATATATAAAGTGTCAATATCCTATACCTGTCGGCTACGATTGTCCAAATGGTTTGGAGTTCAGTCCCACAGAACTAATATGCATGGACCCTGAAGAAGCAGGTTGCAGTACGAAAGCGACCACTCCAGGATTAACAACTTTAACCTCAGAAGCTTCGACTACTGAGGAGCCTACAAGTACACCATCTACAACAGAATCAACAACTGTTTCAACAACTCCCGAGACAACTTCAACAGAATCAACAACCGTTTTAACAACTCCTAAGACAACAACTACAGATTCAACAACTGTTTCAACAACTCCTGAGACAACAACTTCAGAATCAACAACAACAGAATCAACCACAACTACTGCAGCGCCACCGATAACTTTGGATCCGTACACCCCCAATATTTGCTGTGGCCAAATCTTGGGAACTCTGCTAGCCTATCCCCATGATTGTAGTCGCTATGTCGTTTGTGATTACCCCATTCCATATGCGGTGGATTGCGATGAGGGAACGGTCTTTGACGAGCAGCGACTTGAGTGCACAGCTTTGCCCAGTGAAAGGTGCCTATTAAACCAATTTTAAGTAATATGTATCAATAGGTAAAGAAAAAAATCACTTCTATAGACAGCAATATTTGGTCTTTTCACCCCTCAAAACCAATTGTGTAAATGCACAAATGCCCAGTAATTGAGAATCGGTTAACATACCTCCTTCGGCCGTCTTTTCTAAGGCTTTATAAGTCCTTTTTTTTTAAGTGTTCAACATTTTAGACATGCATATGCCTTGCTCCAGTTCCTCGTATCAATTACATGCAAACCCTTTTCCGTAATTTGTCGCAACAAAACGAAAGTGGAAACTAAACCAAACCAGAAAAAGAAGATAATTTACCACTTAACACAGTCAATTCCCTCGACAGGTAACAAGACGATTGGAATTGTTAAACCTACAGGCGAAAGGATTGCCTGCGAAGACCCTCAAGGGACGAAGGCACAGGACAGGATTTTTAGCAACAGGCTAAAAGCAATTTCCCCTTGACAATGCCACATCGAATGTCTTCTCGCTTACAAGTTTCAGCCATTTATCGTAGTTTGATACTGCCTTCCATGCCACAAAGCCCAAACCCTCGGAAGCTCGTCTAATCAGATTTGGGGTTGGCCACATAAAAACACAATTGCCAAGGAATTATCCGTGGAGTGTGAGAAGCAGACTGGGGGTAAACATAACAAGCACAAGGATAAGTTGTTGTTGGTGAAATCGAAGAAAAAGCAACGAAACCGACAACGCAACCATAGAGAGTTATGTATGTGAGTAGCAATGACAGTAACGACACAAAATGAACACAATTCGAGCAAATTGTTTGGCAATAATGTTAACTTAATGCGTTCCATTTGTCGCACTTCAATCGATAGACACGCGCCAAGGCGCTCCTTCAAGTGATTTGTAACGCTTTGATAGCTCCCCAGGACAAACAAGGATTTGTGCTTGTGTCTTTAGGGATAATCGTGGTGGCGCCCACGAAATTGAGCAACAAGTCACATGAAATCCATTTAATTGAAGATAAGACTTCGACTTACAGAAAGGCCGATTAAGTATTTTTAAGTAGGATTTCCATTTCTAATGCTCATAAATTTACTGCTGATTGGCTGGGTGTCATCCCAAACCGAATATCCAAGCCAAGAGCTGGGTAATAAAAAAACAATTTCGCCTAGATTTGCCTAGCTAGCCATAGTTGAATCACATCCAAGTGGAAAATGCTGCCAAAAAATGTTGAACAGGCAACCCCGGCTATATTGAACTCGAAACCTGAAAAAGAACAATTTTTTTAACGATTAAAAGAGTAGTTTTACTTTTTTAAAGTTCATAAAAAAACAATAATTTGGTGCACATAATAATCTTATAATAATTTGCAATAAGTATGATATTTTATAAAATCTAAAAACCAAATAAGTCAAAAATGTTCCCTCAATACAAGTAAACCTATAGATGGCCTTGGGCCAAAGTTCTTACAGCTCATAAATGTACCATTTAGTTTATGCATAATCTGTGCCAAATGTGGAAAATCCTTAGTGAAAGTTTTGGGGAGTTAGCCACACTTAAAACCAATTACAGGTAAGAATTACCCAACTAGTTGCCGAACGAAGCCAACTTAATGGACTCGTGGAATGAAAACTTCCACACAGCCCTCAACTTTCAACGATATCCCAGACATAACCAACAATTATCAAAATCTCTAAAGGAGATGCAAATCGCAGCGAAAACATTTTCGAAGCACTCGACACATGTTGGTATATCAAACTCCCATTCCAGTTTCCCTCGTTTGCATTTTGGGGGTGGGGATAGTTTATGAAACTTCGCTGGCGCATATTAATGTGCCACTCCATCCATTTATGTAAAATGTATTTTATGTTTCCCGCGAGAATTTCACTGCATGTTGCATGCCCCAGCAGTTAGACAGACAGCCAAAGTTTTGGCCTTTCTGTGTTGTTTTGCCACATTAAATGGCATCTGCATATACAGAAAAATTCATTGCGAAAATTGGTAACTTTGAAATATTTACATTTTGGCAGAATTTCATAAAAAGCTTATGCAAAATAAATGGGTATGGACAAACCGGAAAACTGGTTAGTAAAATTTATGAAAACATAATCAAATGTTATGGCCAGTTAGGGGGCAAACGCTACTAAACTACAGTAAACCGAACTGGACCGAGTTTTTTGGCGGTTGGGGGGAGAAGTGCACTTAACTGGTAGTTTGGCTTTCGGTTTTGGGTTCAGTGGAGTGCAAACTTTTGTGAAATCTAAATAAATCTTCTGTTTTCATTTTGCTAGCGGTTTATTTTAGGAAAACATAGAATAAACCACAAATAATCGATACAATATTTAAAAGTTTTAATCTATAAATAATAAATATTAAATGTATAAAGGATATGGGTTTCCTAAATATATTCAAAGCTAATAAAATGGCTTAATCCGTACAAATTGTGTCATAAAAAGGCAAACTTAAGACTGCAGTTCGAACATGTATCATTAGATATGCGACCAATTATCTGGAAAACTTTCCCCGACTTATTTACCTGTAAATTATTCTCCTACACCGTCTCCTTCAGCAATCCATCCACTTAAGAGAAACCCCCAACTACCCTAAAAACCTTACCCACTCTCGGTGAGATAACAGCATGTAAGCGATGTCATAACACGATCCGGTCATATAAAAACAAAATTCGCACAAATTTAACGCCTCCGACGCAGACGTTTAGGTTTTTATGTCCCAGCCACGCCCCCTACCCCCTCCGAAAGAAGGACACCCACCCCCCTCCCCCCACACAGCATTCATATTCATAAAAGGCAGCGACTCATCATTATTTGTCAGGGATGCGTGTAAACAAGTCAACAAAAAAAGGGCGAGAGACAAAAATCATGAGTCACGCGTAAAATTTTATGAACTGAACGGTTCGAAAAAATATGGGGGGGTGGTGGGAAAAGAAGGACGAAAAAGCAAAAGCGAAGCCACGGCGACATTGCGTATACGCAGTGTGTGGTGGAGGTTTGTGGCTTAATTAAAAATCAGCGTGTGGCATTTATATAACTTATACAGTGCGTTTCGAGGCATCCGCAGCTACATTAAAAGTATGGAAATTACTGTAAGAAATTATATTAATAATTAGTTCAGCAGAACTCTTAGAAATAATTTCTTTAATTTAATTTGTGAAGAATTGTTCAGCACTTGTTTTTATAAAACTTATTAAAAACATGCCTTACAGTTATGCAACGCACTGTTCTCGACCACTAATGACTATTTTAATTAAGGGAAAAGTACAAAATGCGAATTGCCCGCAGGTGGTTTCTGTGGTTTAAACAATCTCTGAACTGTTTACATTTCTTTATATTTCTTCCTTCTTTGCATGCACAGCATTCCTTTGTCTGCGATTCGCTTTTGGAGCCGAAAACAAAATTAGTCACAGAAGAAAGTAAGCGGAGAAAGCGAGAGTGAGTGCAAATTTAATTAAATTGATTTCCGCCTTTACCCCGTGGCGCGGTTTTAATTAAACCTTTTTTTTCGATAGATTGAAAGAGCCAAAGGAAACGATTAAGCAAACTGCTAACCAAAACTGCAATTTGCTTTGAGGTTTTTCCAGCTTCTAAATATTTTTTTTCCTTAAAAAATGTCCATTGCTCAAAGTTGGTGAATTGTAAATTTTGTTATTACAAGCCAGGCAAGTCATTCCACAATTGGCTTTCTTTTTGAGTGCTCCCCAACGAAGTTCAGCTACAAGTCAAAGTTTTCCCCACCCTGCGTGTGTACTCAACTCTGTTAGGAGTCGTGTGTTTATTTAATATCTATAAAATAAATTAAACATTCATATTCCGTTTATTTACTTAGGCAAATTGAGTTTTCGCAGTTGACATGCTGAGCATGCAAAAAAAAAAGCGAGGAGAAAATTCAGTAGAGTGCCGGAGGAGAACGCGAGGCTGGTGAAAAACCGAGCAGGTTGGGTGAAAAAGAAGTCAAAAGTTGGCTGTGTCATCCACATCGCTCTGCAAACAGGAAACGAGTGTCTGTTGCATGCAGAGAGTGACAAATGTCATGAAATATTCAAATTGGCAGAAGTGTTGCTGTCGCTGTCGATGTCTCTTAGGGTTTTGGCTCTAACACATTTTAGGCAAAACTTTTGACACAACTTTAATTGCCCCCCATTTGTCATGGCCATGAAAACTTAACAGGTCATAATTGGCAATTGAGTACAATATAGAATATCATAAATACATAAAGGCCAACCTTTCTGGGGGTCAGGCGGGGCACACAGCAAGCGTACATAAATCACAAGCCCCTAAGCCATGCAAAAAACATTTGTAAGTTGAGCAAGAGCCGCAAGCACTTCCCTCTTACTGCACACACATGGAAAACGCTTCGTTTTCATTGTGTAAATATTTAAGCAAACAATAAAATTCGAAACAGGGGAGGGCACTAGTAGTAGCAGGTGTCAAATGTTGCGGCCAAAAGAAAAAGCAAAGTCAGCTACACCCAGGACCTGCCCCCCATTCACCCATCACCATTTCTCCTTTTCGAAAATTTATGACAAACTGTGGCAGACATACACACTGACACAAACACGTTTAAATTCGCCCATATGTTTAGAATAAAAAATAAGTAAGAGAGGTGACCCTACAAGCCCCGATTTGCAGTTACCCTTTACTTTGGTACCAATTTTGCACTGAGTATACAATTTTTTATTAGCAACGTTTTATTTAAAGCTCCAAATTAAAAGACCAGTAATTTTTAAGCCCATAAAATAAAGGCCGTTTTTTAAATAAAGCAAAATCGTAACTAGTATATAATAAAATGAAAACTTTACTTCTATAGGTATTTAAAAATATTACAAAGTAAAGGATAATTTTCAATTAAAACAAAAGTAAATTAGACCTAAATTAATCTCAAAACAAGCAAAGTTCTCCATTGAAAAAATTATGAATTCTTTAAGAGATTTTGTTTCACAGGTATTTGAAAAAATTCATTACAAAGTAGAAGGATATTTTTCAAACACTGTCTTCAATTACCAGAGCTCTTACTTTGTAAAATAAAAATAAAAGTATAAGCAGTTTACCTAGAGTATTCAAAAAAATATACAAACTTAAACAATATTTTTCAACTTAAAATATTATGGTTAAATAGACTCAAAAAATTGTTTAAATAATAATAATAATTTAAAAGCATTTTTTTAAACCAGCATACCCTCACTTTCTACCCAGCATCGAAAAAAAAGAACTCAAAAATTGCTTTGCGGAACTTTTGGGTACGTGCCACTTTGGGTAGGCACGAAGCTGTTGCAGCTGCCTCGGATCGCCAGTGTTCAATGTGTTTTGTGTCTCTCTTCTTTTTTTTTCTGGGCGCATGACATTAGTTGTGAGCACATAAAAAATAAATAAATTTTACACACGTCATTGGTTTTTATTACTGCAGCAATGGGAAAAGGCAGAAAAATGATTTAGATCCAGTTTGCATTGTTGGAAATTGAACTGGCACTCGAATGGCACAGGACATTCAATCAAGTTGAGGGAACTGCTGGATTTTAATTAGAGTCACGAGCACCTTGAGCGAAAAAGTTGGCAACTTGGGTTTAACTTTTGGGCTCAACTTTGCCGAATCAGTTTTACTTCTCCGGTATATAAATGCATTCAATACCCTCGCATACTTATATATAGTACATTTTTGCCAACGAATTATTGACAATTGCAATTCAATTTCACACACAATTTGGCCAAAAAATGTCGTTACGCCGGAAATGGCGTAAAAACTTTTGTGGAAACTGGGAAACGGGAGCTGCAGTTGAAAAGTTTTCACTTCGTGCTGTCAGGGAAAAGCTCGTGCCGCCCCATGGAAATGTAATTCAATGCGACACCCCAAAAAGGAGTAAATAAATTTCAGTAAATATTTGTGCGTTTGTTTGGCCGTATTAGTGGGTGTCTGCGTGTGATTGAATGTGCTCCTGATTGAGACTCGAATGGCGAAATCTGCTGCAAGATTCAGTTTTTTGGCTTGTCAATTTGAAAGAATGACTGACACACTTTGTCAGTTGCTGATAAATACGTACATGGATTGTTGGCTAATGGAAAAGGTGGTAATTTGGGAAAGGAAGACGAATATTTAAAGGTTCTGCTGTTTTCCCCTAGGGCTGTGTTTTTCATTGGGGATACCCCCACATTTTACAAAAAATTCTACAGATACAATAAATCAATCCGTTACCCCATTTAACGTCCAAACAGCAAGCTTTCGTCTGTTACGGAAATACCAAAAATACTTTCATTTCATATGCAAGACATTACTTCCCAGACGAAAAGTTGTTTCACACCTTGATGGGAATGTAGGAAACCCCACATCCTCAGCCTTTTTTTTTGGGGTAGCAATTTCTGTTGAACATGCATAGGAAAAGTCAAATACAAAAACTGTCAGCAGTGCTGAAAATTTATGACTGTTAATACAAAACAACCCGCATACTCTGAAAAGCATTTACGGTCGCTCAAAAGTATGCTACAAATTTCGAATTAATATGCAGCAAGGAGACGAGGCACCGAAAACTTCACCTATGAGAACGTTTCACTCACAACGAATTATCGGAAACGGCTGAAGTTTAAAGAAAGTAAAATTTACTACGTGATTTTACTGGCACAGAGCAACTTTTGCATGAGGGTGTGAGTCCACATACATATATCATTTTTAAAATGACATTTTTATTGTCAAGGTTTGCTGAGTTCATTTTTTGAATTTCTAAATTTAAAAAGCGTTTTTGTTGGGTTTTTAATCAAGCATTTAGTCATATTTTATAATAAGTATGATTTGAGTTTGTAGAAACACTTTTTTTTAATTTAAACTACACATTTCTGACTGCAGCTGCTTTCTGTTTTAAAGTGAGATGTTTTTTTACGGAAATTGAAAGGAAACCGTAATAAGTTTCTTTACAGAAAATTTTAAAAAGCAAGAGTTACAAATTACTTCCGTTTAATCTAACACTTTAAAATTTGTACCTTAATAAAAAACAAAAAGTCTAGTTAAGCTTTAAAAAAGACCTGGGGTTCTTCTGTTCTTCATTCATTTTAAATACTGTTTTACCTTTCCTGAAAGAAACAAGACTGCAGTTAAAAGGATCTGTGATTGATTAAAAAAATTCTGCTCTTTCATTCTCAAGACAGTTTACGCAATGTTTGCAAAAAGCCCACTCTGCTTTTCATTTAACCACATCCCACCATTACGCTTGCCACTTGCAGTTAATTTAAGACTTTTCACATAATTTTCATTTGCTGTACAAACACGAGGAAGCGAGACGGGATAGTAGCGGCATTGCAATCGCCTTAAGAACTTCGCTTAACAAATGTGCGAAACGTGACTTAAGCATGAATACAAAATTCCAAAGTGCATACAAAAGCACACATGAAAATCGGGTGGGTGGTAAGAGGGGGAGAATCCACACACTTGGGGCCCCGGCAAAAACTTGTGAAATGCAAAAGATGGGAAAAAACGGATGGTAAAGAGGAATGGCTATGGGATAAATGTAATCCCTGCTTGCAAATATATTTGCAAAAATTTATAATTTATTAAAAAACGTATAGCATCAGCCACGGGCCAGCAACAAGAACAAAAGCTGTAGCTGCAGCTGCACCACCCACTACCAACCCACCAACCACCCACTCGCTGCCCCAGGCACACATGAGTAATATGCAAGCAAAGCAGCGAACCGCCGAAGAGAACATTCAAAAAATAGGAAGGGGACTTCTGTTCTGGTACCGCTGCAGTCGAGCTAGTACAGTGGTCCCACGGATATTTATTCATTTAAATTTTGCCTCTAGCCTGTTCGGAATTTGAAAACAAGTCTTTGAAGTGCACAGCTTTCTTTAACATATTTTTAATATTTATAAAAATAAAATACATTCAATTTAAACAAGGAACCTACGTAAATACATATAACTAAAAAAGCCGGGCGGCAAAACTCCCACGGCCTGTGGAATTGCCGCTCCGCAGGAACCCAGGACATCTCCAGCCGCGTCTTCGGACCACCCTCGTCGTAGACCGCCAGCTGCGGCATGTAGATGTTCTGGATGTAAATCAGGACTTCAGAACTGCTTGCCGTAGGTGCGCCACATCTCGAAGCCGAGGGTCTGCAGAATCTCCATGATCAGGGTGGCACTGATATCGGGCAGCGGCTTCACATGCACCATATGGGCCAGCCACAGCCAGCCCTCCTCCAGCTCGAAGCACTGATCCGGTCCGGCTGCCTTACGTCCCTGGGTGATGATCACAGCTGCGTAGAGGCGAGCGATTCCCGTTTGGCGCTTAAGGTAAATGTCCGGCTTCTCCAGCTCGTTTTTGTCCGACCTATCGGTTGTCGGACAAAAACGAGCTCGACATTTAGATCTTAGATACTGCTCCGGAGTCTGTCCCGGCTGCTGGGGTATTACATAGGGCACCAGGAAGGGCGACTCCTTGTACATGTAGGCCAGAAAGACCTTGCCAAAGTCAGGCAGCAGCTTCCAGAAAGTCACAATCACTGAGGCGAAGGGGAAAGCCGCCTGCGGATTACTTGAGATGGCCGTCTCTGTTAGTCAAACCGAGACGTCCATCTCAAGTAATCCGCAGGCGGCTTTGACTAACAAACTTCTTGGCCATCAGCAGCATGCAATTGTCAAGCGGATGATCGTTAATGGTAATGGTGGAGTTATTCAGGACCTTCACGGGCTGCCCGGCAAAGAAGCTGTACAACTTGTCAAAGTTCTGGCCGAGATGCTGGGGACTGACCGCTGAGATGGCGTTGAGGGGCAGGTTAATGGCACTCTGGCAGCCGTTGCGGTACTGCTTCAGCGACTCTTCCGTCTGCAGCGGCTTCACTGCATCCACCTTGGACTGGAACAGCGAAATGATCTCGTTGTAGTGCTTCAGTCTATCGAGGTGGACACAAGTGGACGCTGCCGTTGCCACTGGTGGCACGTCCTGGGACTTTGGCTCTATGGGAGCAGGAACTTTGGCCGCTTCTGCCTGGGCGGCCTCAGCTAGTTGCTGTTTTTCCTTGGCCTCAGACTCCTCACGCTCTCGTCTCTGCTTTTCCTCCTCCAGCTGCCTTTGCCGCTCCTCTTCCAGCTTCTTGTCCGCCTCCATTTTTAGCTGCTGCTGGATCTGCTCAGAGAACTCGGCCAGCTGCTTGATGATTTCCAAAAACTGTCTTTCTAATATTTAACAACTTCCTAGTTGAATTCGAAAGTCTTTAAATACATTATTATATTTCCTTTAAGTGTTTTCTTGTTTGTTGAATAAAGATTTATAATTTTAGAAGTAAACTGAAAAGATATATTTGAAGAAGATAGCTTTTAAGGTAGAGATCTTGTGGAACTTCATAGTCTAGTTTACAGACTATGAAGTTATACAAATTACTTTACCACAAAAGCTTACTGTTGTATATACCTCAACCTTATAGTTTTAGATAAAGTAGAGATGAAGATAAGATAAAGACTACTTTACTTTCAAGTCCATCCCTCTGATAACCTTTTACAAAACTGAAGGGTTAAGGAGTCTCTGGATTGATCACATTGTTTGCTATTCCCTGCTATCTTTTTTTTTACAGTGCATTGGTGCATTAGTGCTGGTGGCAAGTTGTCCGATGTTTAATAAGCTGCCATCTGGGGAAATGGAGAAAACTGCTGAGAACATCGTTCAAAGGCAATAACAACATTTGCCATGGTCCATTGTTTTTTTGCTACTTAATTTGCAGTCCGCTGTTGCTGATTTTCTATCTTAGTTTTTGGTCTTGTTTACTTGCAGAGGGTATTTTAATTTTGGTTAGATGCTGATAGTTTGGTCATCTTGTTATTAAGATAAAATTGTCGTTGACTCTTAAGTCCCTTAAATGTTGAACTGCATTTGTATAAAACATGGCTATAAGAAAGTTGTAAGATTTCCGTTTTACTTTTGACTTCTGTGATATTTTCAAACAATGGCTCATTAAGTCATTAAATTAAGTAATTTCTTAGGAATAAAAGAAGGTTTTTATATGATCGTTTTACTTACCCAATTCCTTTCTTTTAATGTAAATTATTGATCTGCAAGGGTATTCCAACATCGTATCGTTTTTTCTTACCCTATTTTAAGAGTGGGCGGTGGTTGCATTATTGCCCGAGGGACAGAAATAAAATCCACATTGCTGCTGATGAGGATGCTCATCCAAGAAATGAAGATGATGATGCTTAAAATGAAGCGCACTTTCTGTTCCTCCTGCTCCTCCTTCTCCTCTTGCTTTTGCTTGCTTTCTTCGTCTACTTTCGCCCGGGGCTTCGTTTTCTTGCAGTGGAACAAACTTCAAAGCAACTCATTTCGGTCGTCTGGCATTTTTCCGCTGCATAACTGTGAACTGAGATTATTAATTTTGATGTCTGACTTTTCATAATCGATGCATAGCTGTTGTTGTTGTTGCAGCTTTTGTTTTTGCAGCACGGAGCACCCCCTTCGGTTTGTTGTTGTTTTGCAGAATTCCTTTGAATATTCCAAGCCATCAGCCGGCGGCCAAGTTAACAAGTCAAGGCTGCCGTTTTTGATCGTCGGGCAGTTGTGTTTTTTAATTGCAACAATTACCGAGCATTTTCATTTAGAGTTTTGTGGTCGACGCAACTTTTTTTTTTGTTACCGCTTTAACTGCCAGTGTTGGAAAGGTGTTTTATACCATGATTTCGTAGCAGTCAGCTTTTGATGGATACACTGTCATTTCCTTTTCTTCTCGTAAAAAAAAAGCAGAGAAAGCGAAGCGTACTTATAATTTTGCACTTACTTTGTAGGTAAAAATAAGTGAGTTTTAATAGAGCCGATATCAGAATTATAGGTTTGTGTAATTAATTAACTTCTAAGTATAATACAGTTGTAATAAGTAATAAAAAAAAAGTAACAAGCGTACGAGAGCATGACTTAGTTTAGTACCAGTCAGCTTTCGGTGGCTACAGTCTTTCTCATTCTTGTGCTTGAAGATTGAAGATTCCACGGCGTGCGTATCCCAAATCCAAAGATGAACAACCAACTGAACCTGACCAACAATTTGCTCAAAGACGAAGCGGTCACCGCTGGTCCCAGTCAGCCGAGGATACTTAAAATTACGCGTTTAGTGGCTCCCGGAGGAGGCGGAGGTGGTGCCTCCTCGGGGGGCTCAACTCAGCAGCAGGCTAGCAGTAAGTCGAAGTCGGGGCTGGGAGTCAGAGGACTGGCCACGCGATGCTACATTTGCGACGAACGCTGCGGACCGTACAATTCTCTAACCAAAATGTGCACCACCTGCACGGCTACCAAGTTCCCCAACAAACTGGCCCAACTGGTGGGCGAGGGCTTCCGTATCATTGTCAGCGGCGAGGACTACGTCTGCTCGGGCTGCAAAACCCTGATCAACTACTACGATCGACTGCAGGACGATGTAAAGCGCGTGAAGACACATCTGATTGATCTACTGAACGAGAAGTATGCCATTAAGGAGGAGGTGAATCCACCGCTCAAGATGCAGAAAATGGTCACGGGAGCGGCTAAGAGGTCGGTGGAGAAGAGTCCCAGGGGTTATTCACTGCGTCCACGCAAGGTTTTGCAGGGTGCCACAGGTAAGAACGAAGTTAAAACCACTTTCAGACCTTTTCTAAAGCTATTTCTCTTCTTTACTTAGTAGGTCAACCCAAGATAGCCGCTGGAACCACCCAAAGCAGCGTGCAGACTGTGGACACCAAGATCTAAAAGTGTTTTTTTTTAAGTTTATATACAAGTTATAATAGTGCAGTTAAGTGCAAACTGCAGTTGTAATAAGAGTTCCAAGAGAAGTGTGAAGATTACATGTTAATTCCCATCTTTTTCAAAACATCTTGTTCGTTTTTTTTCACTTTTTTTTCTGTGCCTCTTAAAAGTGTGTTTTCTAAGTTTACAAATTGCATTTAAATGGTGAAAAATTGGCGCAAATTCGTGCAGGCAATTCAATTGTCCTCAATGCAATAAACTTTGACTACAGCAGCCGGAAAAACCCAAAAACAACAACCATGTCCACGGGAGAGTCTTCCAAAAACACATACATGCACATGCATAAGCGGTAAGTCTGTGTGTGTGTTTGGGCAGAATCTGAAGTCCATTATCAGGGCGATAACAAAATGTTTAGTTTTCGTTCCAGCTCAAACTTTTTTCGGTTCAAACTTTTCGGCAAGTGCATATAAATTGAATGTAACTTTGCACTCATCTACGCAAACATCTACTACACACTCATGCAGATTTTGATACCCTTTGGGATACTATAGTAGTTAACCCTTTAAAAATTCAACACAGCTAAAAAGACCAGAAAATTAATATCATGTTATTTAAATCCTATGTTTATACATATCAAAAAACCCTACATTTTTATGTACGACACGATTTGTTTCAAAAAGGATCATAACTCAAGTATATTTTTCGACTTTTTAATTTTAATTTTGCGTTATACTATTTTTTTTTTTTTTTTTTTTTTTTTTTTTTTTTTTTTTTTTTTTTTTTTTATTTTTTTTTTTTTTTTTTTTTTTTTTTTTTTTTTTTTTTTTTTTTTTTTTTTTTTTTTTTTTTTAAAAATTGTTGGGTTTGGGGTTTTTTTTTTTTGGTGTTTTTTTTTTTTTTTTTTATTTTTTTTTTTTTTTTTTTTTTTTTTTTATTTTTTTTTTTTATTTTTTTTTTTTTTTTTTTTTTTTTTTTTTTTTTATTTTTTTTTTTTTTTTTTTTTTTTTTTTTTTTTTTTTTTTTTTTTTTTTTTTTTTTTTTTTTTTTTTTTTTTTTTTTTTTTTTTTTTTTTTTTTTTTATATTTTTATTTTTTTTTTTTTTTTTTTTTTTTTTTTTTTTTTTTTTTTTTTTTTTTTTTTTTTTTTTTTTTTTTTTTTTTTTTTTTTTTTTTTTTTTTTTTTTTTTTTTTTTTTATTTTTTTTTTTAAAATTATTTTTTTTATTTTTTTTTTTTTTTTTTTTTCCCAAAAAAAAATTTTTTTTTTTTTTTTTTTTTTTTTTTTTTTTTTTCTAATTTTTTTTTTTTTTTCTTTTTTTTTTTTTTTTTTTAAATTAATTTTTTTTCCTTTACTTACGCAATTCAAGCCTTTTTTTAAACCCTTAACCAGATGCAAACAAATTTTTTATGTAAAATAATATACTTAAAATACAACCTTTTTTTAAGTGTTTATTTATTACTTTTTTATTGCAGATCAATCTGACTTATAAAATATTTAAATTTATCTCCTTTTTTTATGATATTCCCTGTCTATGTCGTCGCTTTAAAAGTGTACCACTATTTTCGATCCTTGTTATAGTCCATCCTTCCAATTTTTTTTCGAACATAAGGAAGTCAAATGCAATTTCAAGCATTTTTGGGCGTGTCTACTGTACAAACTTTGCATATATTTTTTTTATAACAGAGTGCAAAGGAGAAAGAGAGTGAGAGGGAGTGTGGAAGATGTCCTTGTTATCCTTGTGCTCCCTCTATTCTCCCTTCCTTATGTCGATACTTTTGATATGCAAGAGATATGAAGGGACAGCTGTTTCCTGCTCCATTTGCGTGCCAAAAACTTTTACCAGGACCAAATGCATTCCCAACTTCAACTTGAAGCTGAAGTTAAGGGCAGGCGGCCCTGGAGTGGGCGTGGCCCTGTCTTCGATGCGAATTTTAAATACGAAAAGAGTCGGAAAAAGGCATTTTAAATGCGTGCAAAGTTTTTAAAGTTATTTTTATGGTTATTAGCAATTTTAACTACCTGAACTACATATTTACGACATCCGAAAGGTGACCAGGTGCAGTCTGCGGAAAAATCGGGAAAAACGACGGAGAATACATTTTCTGAAATCTGATCGAGACTGTGAAGACAAGTTTGCTTTAAAGAAAGCTCTTAATTTACGATTATGACCTCTTAATATTAATTTACTTTTTTACCGTAATTTGAATTAAATATTTCTTTAAAACATCCTAAAATTTTTATATAAACAAGAAAACTTTCAAAAGGATCTGATTAATAATGTGATATCACAACCGTAAGAGTTTCACAGAATTAAATCAGGTGTCCTTCTTAAACCTGGCTCTCGCTTTAGTTTTTTCCGGTGCGTAACACCTTTTGGCGCTCAAATGTAATTTATTTAGTCTACTTCACGCTCATAATGCCACACATCACCAGGAGGGAGAAGGAAGGAGGAGGGTCCTGGGTGACGTGGAGCATTCATGTCAGTCGCCAGCTTAACCCAACCCCATTTCCCCATCGCTGCCTTTTGCCCACCACCCCCCCCACTTTTACTTGCAAGTGGCAAGTCGCTTGGAAAAATTATGTTGCACGTGATATGCTTCAGCAAATTCGCTACATGTAACGCATAATGGGATGGGTGGTGGTGAGTGAGTGGGTATCCAGGAGCATCGCTTTTCCTCCTCCTGTGCACTAAAGATGAGTTCTCCACTTGGAAATATAAATTGAAATCATCAACTGGCTTTGTGCGTTTTATCAACATTTTTACGTGCCGCGCTTCAAGTTTGCCTTAACGCTGCACTGAATCTGCCACACCCACCCACGTTTTTCCCCCCCTTGCACTGAATCTGATTTTCTTTGCTCGGTTTCTGTTTCTGGCTGCGAGTGCCAACTGCAAATTAAGCAATTTTCCAGAGGACTTTTGGCTGCTTTTTGGTTTCGCCAGCTTAATGTCTGACTGAGTGCGCGGTTTATTAAGATAAACGATGATGAACGGTGGAGCAGTTGTTCCCCCACCTTCCCTGGTGTCTGGTCTGGGCCAGGGTTTTATCCACCTGCAGCTCTCGGCTTGTTAATTGACTGCTCAGCAGCGCTCCAGCGCTTTCCCTTTTTCCTCGCCTCGCCACACCCATCTGAATGGAACAACGGGGGCGGAAGGATGGGCGGGAAAATTGAAGCTGGAGCTGCTCATTCTATTAGGACATTTGCATGCTTATCTCATTAACACGGAACACCAGAGTTCCGGGCAGAGGTGGGTTATTTTTTTTTTGTTCAAGGATACCCTTCCCTACTGGCGGGTTTTTATTTGGCTGATGGTTTGTGCAAAAAGTTCATAAATAATTTAAACGTATTATTTTTATACATTCGCAAAAAGAGATTTAAAAACAAGACGTTAGATTTCAGTATTATAAATGCCTTAAAAAGTTGTAAAAATTTCAAACTAATTGCAGCATTTTAGAGATTTTTAAAACATACTTCAAAGTGTATTTGCTAACCACTTTATTCAATTGAGATCATCTTTCTTAATAAGAGCAAAATAATTTCAATAAAGTATGTACAATAAATATTATGTTACTGGTAGCACAGCTGCTAAATTAAATGTTCTTTTAATCTTTACATAACATTTGAAGAAAAATGTAAATTATTAGAATTTAAATTCTTAAAAAATGCACTTTTGTTTAAAAGAAAACCTTGACCTTTGCTCTTATTTTTACCTAAAAAAAAACATGTTAATGTCGCTAATGTGTGAGTGCATGTGGCCTGTTCCTGGTTGCCCTGTGTCCTTCAGATCCTGCTCCTGGCGCTGGCTACTTGGCTTGGTTGTGGAACTTTTGCGCTTTTGTCGTGGTTTTCATTATCCCTTGCCGCTTGGCTTTTTGCCGCTCATAAGCCGCAGCAACCCTTCCATTGTCCCCATTTGGGACCACCTCAAAGGCGGACTGCAACTGACACATTTGCCAATATTGACTGTACACAGTGGACCAAGACCAACATCATCCAGCCACTCGCTTTATAGAATTTGCAGCAGCCCTTTAGTTTTTCCCTCATTTCCGGCTCTTTCGGCCTATGCAAACAAAGCGACGGACTCGACTCGCCCTTTTTACCACTCATTAGTGACAATTTTCTTGTAGTTGACATTTGCCACGCCCACCTCGTCCTCCGCCCCCAGACTTTGCGGTTGCAGGACAAAGTTTTTTGTGTTTAAACCCACCATCATCTCGACCTCCTCTCGCTTAGCGGCCTTTTAAAGTCAGACAGGGAAAATAAAATCACCTTTTCTTTTTACTTTGCGGCATGTAAATGACGGCGGGCAGGTGAGGTGAGGTGAGGGGGGAAAAAGAATAGATGAATATCGGGGCCTGGTAGGACGTTAAATTTTTGATGGAAAACCAATTAATTGGAAAAATTAAAATCAAATATTTGCCGAAGCGCTTGAACAACACTTCAACGAAAACCACAAAAAATAGTATAACAAAAAAAAAGGAGAACTGCACCTAAAAAAAATTATTAAATAACTAAATTATCTTTAAATTTATAAACAGAAAATTGGTTTAAATTCAGGAAGAAATTGTAAATAAATGTTAAATTTATTTAAAACAATAGACCATCAATCAATGAGTTCCGTTTTGTGTGTTTCAAAGTTTGCAATAGAAAATTATTTGAAAAACCTAAATTTTTTTAAATTTTAACTCTAGAGGAAAAATAAAAAATAGTGCATTTATTTATATTCTTTGAGATATTGTTTATCATTGACCGAATATGAAATTTAATTTAAAATAAGTGTTTTTTCTTTTAAACATTTTTTTTTAGAACTGTAACTTTAAACTTATAAGGTGTACAAATTAATATATCAAATTACCTACTAGGTTAAAAATATAAAGACGGTAATTAAGATTTTCCCATTGAAAATATTTTTACTATTAACATTTGCTTTAATTCGATTCTGATATTAAAATAAATTTTTCTTCAGTGCACTAGAAAAAATATAGCAGAGCTCGTTGCTCTCTTTTTCAACGTCAGATCTAAGCGTCGTCCTTCATTTATCCTTTCCCCAGTGCGAGTGTGTGAGTGTGGCGGAGTGCAGGGGAAGGAACTCTCAATCAGCGCATGTTGGCGCCCACAAACTCACGTGCAAACACTTTACGACAGGGACTTTAGGAGGAAGCACCAGGAGTAGGAGCAGCACATCCAGAACATCCTGAACATCCACGGGGGAAGCTGCTCTCGTTTTGAAGTGCAATTTAGCACAGCCACAGATTTACCTGCCCTTTCCATCCTTCCATCCAGATGCTCCCCAAGTATGCGGTAATTAATGCAATGAGAGTGGGTGGGGTGGGGTTGGGTAAAAAGTTACGCAAGGTGTGTGCTACCACTGTTTGAAAGTTGTGTCTGAGGTATTGACCAGGTAATGCAGGGAAGAAGCGAAGGATAACTGATACTTTGAGCTTGCACAAGATGGGGTTTAAATCTCAAGGATTATAATTAATTGGGATATTCATTAGTCTTCGATTCAGTTGCTTTAAAATATTTCTTGAAATCACAAGTTTATTTAAATCAATAAATATTCAAAGTTGTTATAGTAAAATAGTTAAAAACTTTCTTGTTGTAAGCTCAATATTAACTTTGAGTTTATAGTTATAACCTCTTAAAAATACATCATTTGTTGTAAATTTTACAAGTCTTAAATCCTCCTTGGTAATCCTCCCCAACTCTACCCATAAATCCAATTCACCTATATTTTTTTAGAGGTTTAAGGGTCATTAACAAAGTGCAAGGTTCAATGCGCTCCATAAACTGTTCGCCACCCACTTGACTCCCCCTGTCAGTTTTACTTAAAGGAAGCGGAAGAAACCCGTCGTCCAAAAAAATGAAATTCTTTAAGATTTCCCGTCCTGCCAAATGATATAAACAAACACACAATTTGCGCCACTTAGCAGCAAATGGACGAGGCCATTAATAATTCCATTTTTTTTTTTTCGTAAGGTCAACCGCAAAAAAGTCAACGGGCAGCAAAAAAAAAAAAAAAAAGCCAAAAACCGCCCAGATAATAAGGAAATATGACTTGAGGCGGACCGCAAGATGTTGCTACCGCAAAAAGGGGGTGGATTGAGGGTGGTGGTGCTGGTGGAAAACCCGGACATACACTAGTAAACATGGCGAGACGGGCTTGTAAGACAAGCCAGCAACAAGAACAACACAAAACAATAAATTGAGAGGGGAGAAGGCCAAGGAGAAGGAACCCATAAACAATGTAATAATAAGGCCAACATTGTGCGAGAACTTGGCTTCGACTTGAGCCCCACAAAGTGGCTGCACCTTCGCTCGTATAAATCTTGCTTAAAGCCTGCGGATCCCTCTAATTGCTGCCCATTAGAAAAATGTTAATTGTCATTAAACGGGGATACCCAGAGCCATTTCACAGGGATAACCATTAAGTGAGTCCGAAAAAAAAGTAAATCTAATCGGAAGTGAACAGGATATTGATGAACCGTGTAATAAAATTATCGCTTATCGGTGGGTGTCACTTTTCTGTCTATTTAGACAACTTCCAATTCCAGCGGAACAATTCGAATTCAATTAAGTTGGCTGAAATTATTTTTCCATTTTCATTTTACATTTTTTTTTATTTGCACAGGATAATAAGCTGGATGAACTGTCATGAACATTTTTAATTAAATTCAATATCCGAGATCTTTTTTGTTTGTCTTTCTATGATGACAGGAAGGAAAATGGAAAGAAGGAAATATGATTGCAAATAATTGCATAGAGAAGATTGAACAAAAAGTTATGTTCAACAGATAAATGGATTTACAAATATAAGTTTAAAAAGAGACAATTAGCTGTGCTCTGATATTTTATTTTTTGTGCTACAAATTAGAAGTTGGTTTTGAATAGGGAGTTGCAAACTAATTTTGCAACATTGTAACGTGCATTTTTTTTAGAAGAACCCTTTGCGGTGAACTCTTGGTTGTCAACATCTATGCCCATGGTGAACAAGAGGTTTCCTGGTTTGCCGGCTGATCCGAGTTCCTTGTACACGGCATGCGGACGCATGTGATTAAGGATCATGGTTGGGTGCATTGTCTTCCAAACGAGGGGCAACTCTGTCGACTGTCCAGGCATTAGTACATCTGATTCTCCGGAAGACAGGTACATATCCGGAACTTTAAGTCCATCGCGCTTCCACTCGGCAAACAGCTTGTGGATGGCAAACGAGGCCAGATTCAGCATGTCCCTAGGCTCGTCGTTGTCTTCGTTGCTTGGCTGCTGATTGGATCCCTGTGCATTTATCTTAGTACAAAATATGTCGCCAAAAGCTTTTTCGCAGGCTGCGCTCTTTGCCAACTTCTTAGAGAGACCAAAACCCTCATAATTCTTTGAGTTGACACACACAACGGCTGTGAAAGTACCCTCGTTCTCTTGGAAGTTGCAGCTGTTGATGGTGACTCCAGTCAGTCCGTCCAGTACCGCCATTGCGTTCTTCGGCATCAGGGATTTCTGCAGCTGCCGGTTTGGGAGCCAGTTGCGCTTCTTGATCATTATAGATCTATTACCTATATTGACCCTGACCCCGTTGTCCTGCGAGTCGGGCTCCACGGCTGCCTCAGTATCTTGCTCCACTTTAACTTCAGACAACAAGGTTTCATCAGGGTTTTCTGAGGATTAAGTCGGCGGTTTGCTCGTTTTTTGTTCCCCTGGGAAAGTATCAAAAACTTACCATTGAGATCGCTTATTTCGTTGAATACGAGTAGAGCCTTGGTTAATAAGCTATATGAGCACAACTCTTTCTTCATATTCCTTAATTTGGGATATTTTAGCAAATCTTGTACTTCAAAGTGGATTGACGTTCACTCACAGAATCAATGTGACCGTGGCTCGACAAAAATGCTGGAATAAAAGTTTGGGGTCTATCGAAGACATCGTTGCTTTCGATATCTAAGTAAACTCGTGATGCAGAATAAGGAGCTAATAGATTCCATTAAAAAAACAAATTGTCATATTCGGGGATGATCTCTCTATTACCAAATTTCTAATTTCTAACAAAAATGTTATGCTCTGCTGTTAGTTGTATTTCTTTTAAACAAAGAACAACTTGACTTACAGACAAGTCAAATTTTGGTTTAAAAATCAATTTTTTTTTAATTCGAATAAAAAAGAAAACGGAAATTGGATTTATCGGGATGTACCATAGTCTATATATTTCTTTCAAACACCGAAATTTTTTGGGAGAACCGACTGATGTTTCACGACATTTTTAAAACCAATCGCAAACAAAGCCACCCAATTGCCCTTGCTTTAGTTTAAAACGTTTTTAACACAGTTTTTTTGAGCACTCCAAAATTCGAAAAAAAAAATCGATGGAGCACAACCCTTTCCATTTCGCAGGACCCCAATCGTTCGTATCATTGAGCTGTTAAATGGACTCGAAAGCGGGAAAAGGTAGGAGGCGGGTGGGCATAAAATAGTTGGCGTGGCCATAATTGCTAAGCGTCTATAAAGTTGCCCTTGGTGTATTAAGGGCCACAACAAGTTGGGCTGCACTTTCGGTTCGTGCACTTGCCAAAGGCCAAAAAGTCAGCAACGTGTTGGTCTACCACAAAAACAAGAGCACAATCAACACAAAAAAAAAAAAACAGGGAAAACACGGGGCCAAAATTCAACTAAAATAGAAGCGTTAAAATATTGCCAACATTTCCGCGCTTTTAGAAGAGCAAAAACATAAAAATGTGGAAAAACAAGGGAGGACGAGAGGTTAGCAAAAAAAAAAAGTTAGCACGGCCGCCTTTGGACCAAGTGCAGCTGATCCTGGCCAAAGCTTTTACATTGGTGACTTGGAGCGGAAATTATGTAAATTTAAGTGTTGGGCGCTGCTCCTCCCAATTTTGAGCAATGAAAACATGAAAGGAAAAATCCACAGAGCGAAAAAAAAAGCGAACGCTGGAAAAGATGCCAACAAATAACCAATAAAAAGCAACAAGCAACGAGCCATTGGGCTGTTTTGGGGAAAGGGGAAAGGGGGGCAAAAGAAAAACAGCATAAAGTTGTGCTTGGGAAATTTCCCACATTTGGTTGGGAGTTGAGTTTTCCCTTGTTTTTCCACGGTGGGTGTGGGTCCTGGGCCCGGCAACAAAGTTTTCGTAATTGTTTTTGCATTTTGCGGCGCGCACACATTCGTGGGCGTGTTGGGGGAAAAGCGGGGCCCAAATGTGTCCTTTGGTGTATTAAAAAGTTTTCCATTCTTTTTTTTTTTTTTTTTGGTTTTTTAGAGGGCGAGGAGCTGGCCAAACATTTGCTGCCGTTTGGGTCGTGGTCCATTGCCCATTAACATTTTATATGCAATTATGATTATTTTACCATTGTGCATTTGCGGTAATCTTTGGGGAGCAAACGTTGAAAGTTGAGTTGGCCCGGCCAACGCTGAATTTAATGGGCATCAGACGCCCCAAAATGGCCAGAATAGGAACGGGGCCAAAGATACAGCGGAGCCCCAATCGATAAATGTTTGGGTGGGTGAAAACTACATTTCCAGTGCAGCCACATGTTGCAGAATGTTAATTGAAAAGGTGGGTATTTAGTGGCATTTAGTGGCTTTGTGCTGTTGCTAAAATCAGAACAGGTATTAATTGATATTTTGAAGGTTCTTGTAGCCAATGGTTTAACTATTTTATGCATATCCGTGTTTAATAGATTAAATTTACTTTACAACTTAAATGTACGTTTAGCTTTACGTTGAGAAAATAGGTATTTTATTTAATTTATTAAATTAATAACATTAAATGTTAAACTTCAATTTATTTTACTGTCAAAGAAAAAAGCTTGTATACAAAATACAAAAAAGATGTTTATTTGTGTAGATAGGTTATGTAAGTTACAATTTTTATAATTTTAAAATTACATAGATTCAATAATTTGTCAGATTTTTAAATGAACAAATTTTCAACCCTTTTTAAATATGATTTTAAAAGTACTCTTAGTTTTTAAAATTAGTTTTGAATTTATAAGTTGCCTGTGTATAATAATTTCCCATAAAGGAAACATTAATCAAGTACCACACAAAAACCTCAGTGAACTTTAAATTTTCAAAGAAAGTAGTTATTGTCTCGTTTAATTTGATTTTAACTCATATGAAGAGCAACACATTCTGCTTTTGGTCAAAATTTCCTTGGACCTTTTCATCACCAGTGCAACATGGTCAGAGACTTTCCCCGTAACCCTTTCACCATCCCAAGTTACACATACAGAGGCCGAACAAAGCCGGCTCTGTACCTGTCCTTTGGACCAACCTGAGTGACTGCAACCAGCAGCCATTCTGTGGTCATTAGCCCAAACCAAACTTGACTTCTACTCTGGCCTGAGATTTTCTGCAGAATTCGCAAAAAAAAAAAAGATGGCACAAGAAGTAGCAGATTTGAAGAGAATATGAAGGGGGTAAAAATGTATCCACAAAATGCGACGGCGAAACAAATCTTCTTTATTGCTTGCTACGTTTTGCATGCAGAGTCTGTCCTGTCTACACAAAGAAAATATTCTACATTGAAATTCACTTTATTTTTTTTAATTTTTCATTTTTACCAATTTTAAATGTTCCCATGAGTTCCTAAACTATTTAAAACTAAAAAATAGTTGAAAATATATTATTTCATTACTTAAATTAATCAAATTGATTCGTGTTTTGTTATTAAAGTCTTGTATTTTAAGTAGAAAACATTTCTTAAAAAAAATATAATTACACCTTTTATTTATATTGTTACCTGTTTTTTAATGATTTTATTTCAAAAATTCCAGATAACTTACTAATTTTTAAAAACATACAATAAAACGATTTGTTATTTCTAAACTATTTATATTAATAATAAATCCTGTTAATAAGAAAAATATTTATTTTCTCAGCTTTTTATTTAATGATATATTTCTTAACGCATTCTTTGTTATTTAAAGGCTGTCAAATTTCAATGTTGCCATGTTTCTGTGTGAGTGTTGGTGTCCTGCTCCTGTCTAAGTGTGGACTTTTACAAAAGGACATTAGGCTGGGACCTGGACAAACAACTAATGGCCTTTCGAGGGCATTTTCCCTGGCCACAGGTGCTCCGCTCCGGCTTTCCTTCGGCCAGGTTGTTTTAAATTAAAAATCTATACGAACACAAACACATAACGAGCGTCCAACATGCTAAATATTCTTTGCATGCTTGTGCTGAATTTTTGTGATTTATGCTTGGGTTCCATTCAATAATTTTATTGGTTTTTGTACGAATTTTGGCTGCTGCTCCTGCAGCTGGAATATTGCTCATACGCCGCATTGCCCGCCCAGCGGAACTCAGTGTCCACATGAGCGGATATTCTCTAATGTTGACTTGATTATCAACAGTCGCTGCACATCTTGCATGTTCGCATCTGATGCTGCATGCTGCATGCTGCATGTTGCAGCTGGCAGTTGACAGCTGATGATGTTGCACATTTCCTACTGGTCGGTGAGTTCCTGGCTCCACTTGGTCCAACTCTCGTCAGTTGCTATGATGCCATGACCAGACTAATTATGCAAAGCTGTCTGCGTAGTTTGGTATTTAAAAGTAACTGTGATGTAATTACACTAAAAAAAGGCATTATTGCTGCTCGAAATGAGTTTTTATGTGTAGTTTTTATACATTTATCAGAGAAATCTCAGAGGAAATTGATTTAAATTTAGTTTATGTAGTTTCCATATCCTTTTTTTGTATAAACAAACTATAAATTTATTTTAAAATCCATTTTTGTAAGTAAATATTTTGATATTTTTCAAACATCTTTATAAAATTGGTTTCTTTTACAACAGTATAAATCATTTAAAAAAAATGTTGCTAGAAAAGTCTTAAAGAAAATCGTTTCTTTAGTTTAGTATAGCTTTGGTGACTTTTAATTTAAAAATATAAATATAAAAATTAAAATGTAGTACTAAATTAAATAATTAAAATAAATAATTAATTATTTCTGGTCAAAACGAGTTAAAATTGTGTAAACAAAAACGTGTCAATTATTTTATTATGCCTTCTGTTGACGACCTAAATCTTCGATTTGTGTCACCATTGCGCTCACGTGTCCTTGGGGCTCTCATGATGCACTTATGATAATTTTTAAGTATTTTTTGGGGATGCTAAGAAGAGGCGCCACCCCAGCACTTACCTTATCAGAGGGCACAGCTCGGCTGGGAGCACTGAGCGCGGAGCTCGGAGGCTGCAGGCGCCACTATCAGGTAGCGGGGCAGGCTCTGTGCAGCCAAGTGGTAAAAAGTATTCACATTAATTCAAGCAAAAATAAATTATAAAGGCAAAGGGCCTTCCTGCTGCCCCACAAAACCCTTTCCCCTCTTGTTGTCGGCGACTTTTCGCTGCGTTGTGCATTTTATGACGTTTAATGTGTTTCTGCTGTCAGCAGCAGAAGTTGCTGCCGCTGCATCGCCATTTTCGCTGCCGGCGTCGACGTAGATGCAACTTTTTTGTGCTGCCGCGTTGAGTGCATTTTGTTGATTTATAATAAAATAATGTAAAAATATTACACAATAATGAATGCGCGCGCCCATCTCGCTCGCTGCTCTCTTTCTGTCCCTTTCTTTGTCCTTCTTTTTCGGTATGAAATATGAGGCAAGGAAATGCTCGAGGTGGAAAAAAGTTTCAGCCAAGAATATGAAATATGCGAGAAATAAAACTTTTAACTAAAATTATATATGTATGTAGCCCCTGCATATATCCACTTACATATGTTGCTTATGGTAGCTGTGTGTGTCTGTGTGTGTTTGTATTTGTCATGTTGTTTACGGTTACTTCTTGGCCATATTTCTTTCGTGCGAAACTACACGAAATATTTTTGCGGTTTGTTAATGCTTCAATACCCTAAGAAAACAAATAGTAGTGTTTTATTTAATAAAATTTTAGTCCAATTTTTATTTTAAATATATTAACTATTAGGGCTTGTGCTTTGTTTTCGTAATTTACCATTTAAGAGAGCTAGTTATATAACTAACGTTCATTAATCTATAGACCTATATATTTCTTTGCGCATTTATATTTTTAATACTATTTGTTTTAATAGTTAACACCTGTTATTCCCTTTTAATAAGGAACCTTTAACACTTTTTTTAAAATACATGCACTTCATTTAATTTTTTACGTTTTGAAAGTAATTTACTTCAGTTTATTATATTGTTAACACAACGTGATGAAAATCTTAATAAAAATTAACTTCTATTAATCTCAGATGTATCAACTAATAAAACGTGTGGTTAAAAAAATTACATTTAACAAGGCTAAAATAGGTATTCTATTAATGAAGGCATATTCTTTTAAAACAGCCTTTTATCAAAGTTAAGTACCTTTCCCTCCCTAAACCTTTTTGGTAAGAGTATTTGGCAACTTTACCCACTAGAACCCCCCACTTTCCCGCACTCAAAGTCAACACATACCGCTCACGTTTTGATGCGTTTCGAGATCGTGGCGTCCTTGCAACTTTATCGCGCCAGAAATTGCATCATATTTCACAGACCTCAGCGTGACAACAAAATATATGTATAAGTAATACTCGTACGTACCACATATAAGTAGGACAAAAAAAAACTCTCGCACAAAGTTCGGGTAGGGTAACTTTACTCACCTGACACCGTGAGGGGCCAACTAAGATGTCTGTCAGCGCAACGAGCGAGGGGGGTGAAAGGCTGTCAAAAGTTTCACGCCACACGGCGTATGAGTAATGCCAGACAAAAGTCAGGGAGATGCTTTAAGGATCGCTCAATTTATTAAGAAAACTCGTTTGATTATAATTTATAATGACACCCGTTCAGAGAGCAATCTTTGGCATAATTTTGAAAATCCTGAGATAAACTTTGAGCATGCACATAATTAATGAAAGGCCAAATGTCGTCTTCAGCAGCGTGTGCAAGAGGAGCATCCTGGGCGAGTCCAGTTTACAAATGCATCAGCAGGAGCAGCAGAAGCAGCAGGAGCAGCAGGCGCAGCAGTAGCATGCAAAAGGGAGTAAACAAAGTGTAATTAAAAACTACTTAGCGGAGCACCTGCCACCCCACTCCTTCACTTCTTCAGTCCTTGAGTCCTCGAGTCCACCTTTCCAGGTGAGTCAGACTCACCTGCGATAAATAGTTTTGCGCTGCTGTAATTTATTATCGTTAGCGCTATCCTTGAAGAAAAAGCGCCTGATGCCGCTGAGGTATGAGCGGAAATATTCGCTCCAATTAATCGTAGCAATGTTGAACTCCAGAATCGAGCGCTCCTCGCGCGGCAGCAGCTCGTTCAATTCGTCAATGTTGCGATGGGCGAACTTCCACTCCTTCAATCCGAACCAAGCCATCATGTCGATTATGCGAGAGATCTTCTTGTATGCCTTCACATAGCTGCACAGAGGAAAATATAATTGCCTTATTATTATCCTGCAGCGATTTCATTTGCAATATACTTTTTTTTATCCAAATCATTTTAGTGTGCATTTTAAAAGCCATAATTTGATCATATTTTATTACACTTACATATTGTGATTTTTGTTAGACATTAGACTAAATTTAATCTTTTAAAATACTATTATTATATTATGACTATCGGATGTCGTAGTATGTTTAACGAACTAGGTTTTCGTTGAAAGTACCTAGTGTTCACTTCGCTATTTTATACAAAAATACATTTAATCCCAATTAAATGAAACTAAATGTTCATGAACATTGAATGAACTTTATATTATTTTCTTAAAATATTATAATGAACAAATCTATCTTTTGTGATAGTTTCTCTCCATGTGCAGATGCAAAGGGAGGTGGAGTAAGGCAAAAGGTCTCATTTAATGCAGAGATTGTTGTCAATATGTTTACTAAGTGGTTGGAGATGGTGTGGTGTGTTCTGTCTTGGGTCCACCCACATAAATAACCTGCAAAGTGCTTAGGCTAATGCGCTCTAATTGCATTTTGTTAAATATTACGTATACGCTCGGAACTATGAACCTTGTTAAATAAGAGAAAGTAGCAACGTGTGCTTGCTCTTGTTTTACCTAAACCAAGAATAAGAATAAGAATTTAAAAATTTTAAATCAAAGAATATTGTAATTTTTAAATACAATTTTTTTTTGTAAAATAACTGAAAAATGGTTAAAAAATTTTACAAATAATTAAAGCTTCAACTTTTTATTCAAAATACAAAAACTAAACCTTGCTTCTTTGTTGATAAAGACTCAAAAATTATAAATACCTTTTCAAAGAATTTAAGTAAATCATTTGTAGGTGTCTTGTAGTAAAGTTAATCAATTCTTATGTTCTTCCTGCAAAAGCTTAAAATTCTTTTGTTTGAAAGGCACAAAGTTTTCTGTTTTTTGTAGTACACCTTGATACATCTATGCATTGGTTGGAGTATTAAAAAAACTCCAGTTTTCATACGTACATAACTATAAAAGTACATATAATATTCCTACAACATTTGTTTCTGTATTAATCCCTCATGATTGCCCCGTTATCCTTCACGAACGCGATGTCAAAAAATAAAAACCCGATGGATACCCTGAACTGGTCGTTCGATTGCCTTTCCATGTACCATTTAAAATCCATTCAATGCAGCCCCCAAAAACCCACATAACCCCCACATTTTGCCACCTAGGAGAACGTATGCTCAAAAGAGGGCGGGAAGGGCGTGGCATGGGTTTGTGGATCTGGGTTTGGGTGTATATGAGAGCAGCAATGTACTTACATGCGCTTTTGTCCGGTGACCATGGCAATTAAATCTAAAATATAAGCTGGGATATTGTGCAAGAAAAATGCAATTGCACAATGCAGAGGCTTCGATGGTATTATAACGTACGAGAAGCACCTGTGACAATAATGCGGTCGATCGAAGGATATATAGATTCGTATGTGTGTGTGTGTGTGTGTCGTGGATATAACGATTCCAACGATTCCGTGTGGCATTTGGGTTCGATTTGGTTTAGTTGGCCAATCCCCAGTTCGTTTTGTGTTTTCAGTTTGTGTACGTTGTGTTTGAGCCCAGGGTTTTTGGTTTTTTATATTTTGTTCCGAATTTCGTTCAGGTTTCGTTGTTTCATGGTATTAGCAGGGCACAGATATATTTTCCATTCGCAAAAATTCGGCAATATTTAAGCATGGGATTAGACATGCATACAATACGGCAGCGATTCGAGGTAAAAATTCAATAAGGAATATTTATTTTAATGTCATATATAGTACAGATATGTGTTTGGGTTAAACTCACCAAAGCGCCTTGTCAAAGGGTTCGTGAAATCCTTTGCGCGACAGATGCATATAGTCGCCCCAGGTTATGTTGTTCACGTCGGACACGTAGTTATATACTGGCAGCTCGGATTTACCATCTGCTTTATTTTCACGTAGCTTAAATCTAAGAAGGGAAATTATGGAATCCAAATTAAAAAATATATGTAGTGAATAAGCCTTTTTATGGGTTTTAAATCTTACAAAAATTATTTTTATCGAAAACAAGCCAATTTATAATATATTGTAACATTTTAAAGCACTAATATATCTTTATTTTCAAGTTGTAAATTTTTAATCTTCGTTGTTATTTTAAAATTTGCGTTTTGTCCGAAAGAAAAGTAGTACCATGTTCATATATCTTTAAAAACTAAGTGATTTTGAATTTATTATTAAGCCTTCTGAAATTTTTAATCTTAGTTGTGATTTTGCCTCTTGTTCGAAAGAAAAAAAATTACCATGTTTATTAATCATTAAAAAGTACATGACTTTGAACTTCTTTTTTAAACCTATTTGTAAAATTTTAAATCTTAGTTGGATTTTAATGTTTGCCTTTTGTTCGAAAAAATAAATTACCATGTTTATTAATCATTAAAAACTACATGATTTTGGTTTATTTTTAAACCTATTGGAAACACTTATAAAAACAAAAATTATGGTTATTATTGCACAAACCATTTATTATAAATATGTTTATTAAAACGTAACTAAAAGAAATTAAACGAATAAGATGTACACCAATTTGCACTAAATAAGCATCGTGTAAACACAAAAAAAAACTAAAAAAACCCACAAGTTGTATCAGTGAACTTTTGGCCATTCCTCGTTTAATCCCTTGACATTTTCTCCAGCGACCTTTGCCCGTCTTAATTTCACCGCTCTTGGTATTTACGAATTTCCACCTTTTCCGCTTTTCCGTGCTGTTTGCAGCAAACAACCGAATGCTATCAGCTTGCGGTGCAACTCTTTACAACTTTTACACATCCTCTGGCACCGCTTCAGCGGAATGGGATTGGGATGGGGATTGGGATGACTATGTGTTTGGGTTGTTGGGTGTATTGTGGACTAACCTTCGAGCTATATCCCAGGCGGTTGCTATCATGGCATTCACCACATAATCGGCGGGCACCATATTCGCCTTGCAGCTGGCCGTGCCGTAAATGCATCGGACGAGTCCCCGGGCAGACCAGGTGCATAAACCTGATGGCCCGTACAAATTATCAGTCCAGCCGGGAAATGGATCCTTGTACGTTGACATTACTGCAAATAAATAAGAATTAATGGCTGCTTTGTTCGCTCGGCCAGAGAATCGCAGACATAGGAATTGTACTACTGCGGCCACCGGGAGTTTCCCTGTTGATTTTAGCCAACGTCAAAGCGATAATGGTAGAGCGACCAGTATCCTCAAACTCCTTGCGAATTTCCCTCTCTATTTGCCATTTGCTAACTGATATGCCTGACTCCCAATTGCAAGTTTTGGACTTGATTTTTTTTCCAATATACTCTTGGACGAAAGGGGTTATTAGGAATTTCTAGCTAGGTATTTAATTCGAAATTTATCTAGATTAGGATTGTTTTTACTTAATTTTTTAAAAATGTAACGTTATAAACCAAAAGTTTTGTTGAGAATTTCAAATTTGTTAAAAATAAGACGGTTTAAACATAATAATTAGTTTCAAAATAACTTTCAAAAATTTCTTGGGATATAAATTTAATTTATTTATTTCGAATATAGTAAGCCAATAATACAAAATGCCATCTAAAATCTTTTGATATAAAAGACAAGCTTTGCCTTTGATTGATATAAATATCTCTGTCCATTAAATTTAATGTACGAGTATTTTAGCGGAAGATATGAATAACAATAGATCAAAAAAACTAAGTATGTATATCTCTAATAAATTAAATATATGTTTGAGTCTTGGATTAACAACAGTGTTTTGCAACAATCAATTTAGCGGTAGATGTTGATAGATTTAAAATAAATATCTTCTACCAAACATCAAAACATTTTCTAGAATTTTTAAATAAACATCAGAGTATTCCAACTTCCACTGGATGCAAGTGAAAATGATCCTTAGCCATTGCCATTCTCGTTTGCACTGTTAGCTTAGGAAGCAGCTGCATGAGGACGATGCTTTGGCATTTTTGTGTTAAAATAAATGAAAATTTGTTTGTGCTTTGTTCCTCGAGAGCTTCGGCAGCCAGGATTCCAGCGAAACGCCCCTGAGCTCTGAGACTGAGACAGAGGGAAAACCAAGTCAGCCATCCTCTGACTTTTTGTTACGTTTCGGTTTCGTTCGTTACGTTACGTTGCAGTAGCACCAAGCACAAACAAAGAAGCAAACAAAATCACAAAAAGAGGAACCCGAAATATAAAAACTTTTTCCACATGCATTTATCTGGTAAGCCCCAAGTCCCTGACTCCCCCATATCTCCTTTTAACCCAACGAAGACAACTCTGCTGGCCATTTTTCACAACAAAATTTTAAATATTCCCTTTTCGTTTTTCCACAGAAGATTCGCCTTGGCCAGATCCTCCGGGGTATCCTCTCCATGGCCAGGGCAGGATATGTGTTTCTTCTGTGTGTGTTTCTCGTTTGCACAATGCCCCTGCCCCTGGGTATTTGTGCTAATTATCTGACAATTAGTTTGTTAAGTCATGTCTGCAACCGCAATAAATATTCCGTACATTCCCACAACCACCTATATCCACATCCACATCCACGCCCACGCCCACATCCACCTCCACATCCACGCCCACATCCACTCACCTATGGGTGGCCGGAAGATGCCCGCCGGCATGTGGAATGCTCGATGATTCACCAGATTCTCGGCACACTTCTTGGTCATGGTGTAGGTGTTGGGCATCTGGCCAATTAGGCAGTGTCGCATCTTCTCCAGCGTTTCGTCGTCAAATGTGCGGTAGATCTACAAAAAAAAACTATACATGTACTTATGCTCGTAAAAACATATTTCCAATTTAAATAAAGTGTCATATTCCGTATCAAATATGACATTTGCGATTTTTTGTCCAAATATTTTTCCCACGGTATTTGTTTGGGAAAAGTGCATATTGTTTTTATAGACGGAATAATGTTTTTTAAATTCATACCCGAAGTTCAATTTATTTTATATTTAACAGAAATCACCATTATTTTCAGGAAATTGTCTGTAATTTTTGTCAGTTGTATTTATACAAAAATGTAATTCAATTCTTAACAAAACTATCAAAGTTGTTTTGAAATGGTTTTAGAAATAAGTATTTTAAACAAATTCAATAATTTTTCAATTATTTTAAAAAATGTTAAAAAATTTTTGCATTATTTTAGATTTAAGTGTATACAAAAAACATAAATTAAAGAAATCAAAAGCTTACTTACATATAAGTATTACAAATTAAACAAGCGAAAGAAAAATGTTTAGTCCTTCAACTTTTCGATTTAAAAAAGAAATATTTCAAAATAATCTCAATATTTTAAAAAATTTTTTAAGACTCAATATTAATAGCGTATTTTAAAATTTTTAAATAAACAAAATAAGCTTTAAATTATTATTGGTCATTTCATATGCACAAAAATAAATTTCCATATAGGATATACATAAGTCGAATAATATTTTTCCGACCTTTCACATGTTTTCCTTTTGTCTTTTTGTAATGTTTTTATTTTTTATGCGAGCATTACCAACCTGCATGATTTTTTCGTAGCCAATTTCGTTCTCGTACACTTGTTCCTTGATGAATTTGCGATTGCAGTTGCAGTACAGCGTTGAAATGTGCACGAAGGACTGGGCCCACGGGGACGTTTTATCGTATAGTACAGTAAATGGGGGACCACCGAAAATGCATGTCGAATGTTGATTGAATTGTGTTGCAAATTGTTTGCCCGCGAACGCCGTAAAATATGCAACATCCAAATAAGTTGCAGCAGCGAGGAGAGGAGAGGGAAAACAAGATTGGCAGAGAAAACAGTATGTAAATATTGCAATTTATACTCAAATATTTTTGCACGCATTCAGACATGAGAATTATGTATTTTGGTTACTTAAAAGCGCGATATGTGAATATTTAACTTTTATACTTCTCCATTAATGGAAATAAACAACGATATATTTTTGGGTTAAATTTATGACTGATATTATATTAATAATAACTATATTGTAAATAAATTTTTCAATAAATATTTTTTAAAGCAATTAATTAATTTATTTACCTTACCTTCAACTGTTTCATTTCCATGGCCAAGTCGAGTATCTTCTTCGTGCCCAGGACATTAATGTCGATGGCGTCGCTCAGTTTCTCATTGAATTTCACCGAAGCCACAACATTGAAGACAATCTACAGGGGGAGAAGATAAACCAGACCCACGAATTGTAATGCATATTAAAAATGAATAGAACAAAACAGACGAGAACCTTTCAGCAGGGAAAAGTTCATGCAAAATGCACAGCAGATGTGCATACAAAACAGCAAAAGTCAGTGATGGAAGGTGTCTTGGTATAAACTTTAGGTACATTTTTGGATAAGTAATTTTAACAATATTTAACAAGGATAAAACATTCCTATAAATATGTTAACTTTAAAAAAGTATCTTTACAAAAGTATCAACACTTAAGTGATTGATGAAACTTTTTAAAAGGTTAGTAGGTTGACTGTTTATCATAATAAATCTATATCAATCAATAATAATATATTTTAGTCGTTATTTAAAGTACTTTAAAAAAGATTAAATTTTAGGCTGATCCAATTGATACAGAATTTTAAGATATTATAATTATAGTATTATTCAAAATATATTTTGTACCCTTTCCTTACAAAAATACAAAACTACCCTTCCCATCACTGAAAACAGCTACAGGAGCGATCTGGTGTGGAATGTTTGGTCTGCGTTCTATGATAACCTCAAAGTCAGCACACAAAATGCAGAAAAAGAAGCTTTGGCAGATGGAACAGGGACAGAGGCACAGGACCAGGACCAGGAACAGGATTTGGACAAGTGGAAAGAGCTGAGAGAGAGTGGAGCGGGGGAATCGGGAATCCTGCAGTGCGACGCGTGCATTGAACATCGACAACAAAGCAATTTAAGCTTAAAACAGTGCCAGCGAACTCTAAGCAGATACAGACCCACCAGGCCTGAGCTGAGTGACTTGTATGCAAAATGTTTTTGCAAACAGCAACGGAAAACTGAGGGAAAAATAAAAATAAAAACGACCAACGGATGCGGATGAGGATGCGGATGCACCAGGATGGCAGGACAATGGCTCGCGCATGCCGAGCACTTGAAGCATGCACAGGAATTTTCATTTATTTATATATTGTGTTTTATAACCACCAGCAGGAGGAGCAACACCACCAAAATAGCAATAGCCACACGGCAACACAGCAACAGGAGCCAACGCTCTACACATTTTCACAAATTTTACGTGGCGGCGGGTTTTCAATTTTTGTTGAAAAGTAGAAAATATATATATGCACTCTTGTGATCGGCAAAACAAAGCAAAAAAAAACAAAAAAAAAAAAGGTCGAGAAACGAAAGAAATAAACTGACTGCCTGGCTGGTGTTGTCGTAAACATTGTGCCTGCCTTTGGCATGCAACGTTTTACGTATACGTAATGCACAGGCCAGTGAAGCCGAGGGGAAGGTTACGATAACCAGTGTTGCACTTTAAAAATTTTGAATTAATAATATTAAACTTTATAATTTCTTATATTATTCATTTTTAAAATTTCCAAGATGAGACCATAAGCTATAAAAGCGCTGTTTTGAAGTTTGCAGACATCTCATCAGGACTATTTTTGCTGACTTTAACAATTTTGGGTAACATCAACGCTTGAACTTGAATAGTTCCTTGAATGTTTTATCAACAAACCAAATGCAGTTATGTAACTTTATTTAACCTTATTTTTAAAATTTACTGATGTATTTTTTATTGATTGAGTTTTTTAAAGCTTTAGCCTGCACAAAACTAAAAGATTGGTATCTTATTAACTTCAAAACTGTACAACATTGATAAAACCTTTACCCAAACATCAAATAAAACTTTGAATATTAATGAAAGATACAATTTGTTCTTAAAATTAAAAAATTATACAATTTTAGGCAATATTAAGACGATTCTTAATGTTATCTTCACGAATAAAAGCAATATTTTGTTTAGTGCAAATAGATACAAACAGACAGGAATCGGGGGAGCCATCCAGATAGGCAAACACAACAAAAGCCCATGAAAAGTTTCTCACACAAAAAGCCCATTGATTGAATTGCCAGCATGGGACGGGGATTGGAGGGGAGGAGGAGGAACGGTGGAACGGTGGAACATCAACAAAACTTACTCACCTGGACCTCAGACGAGAGCATTGCTCGGTCGGCGGAATCAATGTCCAGGTCGATGGCACTGTAATCAGCGCGTATCGGATGCACCTTCTCCAACAACTGCGGTGTCTCCTCGCGCATCCTATTGAATATCTGTCGGAGGCAGAGGGATTGGGATTGGGTTGGGGTATAAAGGATTTTATCCAACATTGTCCTTGCCTGCGGCAAAGGGAGTTGACAGGCGCCCGCATCCTGCGCTGACACTTACCGATTCATTGAAAAAGCCCTGCAAGCGCTCCTGCACGCTCATGTTGTCCTTGCTGCGTATCAGCATGTAAATTTTACGCAATCCAAACGAGCGGAGCAATTTCTCTGTTAACACTTTGCCCACGAAGCCCGTGCCGCCTGTAATGAGTACGGTGGCATCGCTATAGAAATCCGTAACCGGTGTCGCACTGTCAGTAACTGTAACCGAGGGCGGCGGTATGGGTGTTGCACTCCCATCGGCACTGTTTGTTCTTGTACTTGAGGCCGCCTCCTGGAAGAGCTGCTCCTCGTCCTCCACTTCCTCCTCCTCTGCCTCCGCCTCACGACCACTGCCAGTTCCATTGCTACTACGTCGCGAGGAACTGGTGGACGAAAAGGCCTTGCGAGCAGCTGGAGGATTGTGTAAAAAATAATACAAGTGCTTGATTAAATATATACTCACTTAAGGGGAACAACTCATTGAAAACTTATTTATTTATTGCTTTGGAGGTTTTTTTAAACCATCTAAGAATAGCCTTATATAGTTCCGTCGAGGAATTCTGATTATTTCGTTATATATGAAAACTTCTATAACTTTTTTTGGTTTATTATAAATTTGTTCCAAATTAACAAAATGTAATGAATGAATGTTTTTTTAATTTTTTGTTTAATATACGAATTTCACCAAAACATTCACTTTTCTTAAAAGTTGATTAGTATTTATTAAATATATGCTAAACCACAGACAAAAATATTGGTTTAAAAATTAACGTCCACTTTTGCATTATATTTCAAAGTCTTTTTAAGTGACTGAAATTCTTTCAATTCTAGGGTTTTGAATTATTATATTCTTGTAGGTAAAACCAAGATACTTATTAAAACCATTATAAAATTGTTATATTACTCACTTGTATTAGGATTTGCCTGAGGCATAACTGAAAACTAAATGTTCCTATCGGAAAATCGAACCGTTCACTTCAAGGGTACAAAGCACATTGACAACTTTTGAATTTCAATGGGGCTTAAAACTAGGATTTTAATCAATAAACTGCAGACATGTATCGAAAAGATTTTCCCACCGCCAGTCAATTATATTAATATGAAGTCGACACGCGTACATCCGCTCTAACCCAATTATACTATATCTATTTGTGTGTACATTGTCCAACAACCCCGGGTACTCTTTCCATATACTATATATTTCGTTTTAAAAAGTGGGCTGCGGGGCATGGCTGACATTGTGGTTGCATTTGACCTGATGACCTGGCCCGCCGGATGTCTGGGCGAAAGAGAGATCAACCTGTCTCCTTCACTCTCATTCCACTTCGTTGGTCGAGCCATTTTAAACAATGTTAATTATTCAATTAGCAACGGCCAATGCGGCTGCCATGTGACCGTATGTCCTTTTAACTGGTTTTGACCGTGTGTGTGTGTGTGACTGTGCGTCAGTGTGTGCGTGACCATATCCTCCGTCACAGTTGGTCCTTGTTTGTCGCATGTGTGCGACTGCACAGCATATGTTGTTTGATTGCAAGCGAAAAATGAGTCGCAAGTAAGCCACACAAGAAGGGCACTGAGAACAATAAAGTATTATAAATTGAAATATATTTAAATTTTTATAATCATCTTATTCATCATGAAAATACACCCAAAATCGTTCAACTAAAAAATTTGTATGGCTGATCTACCACTCTTCAAAAAGTCTCTGTAAATATAAACACTGAGTACTAAAAATTTGCGAAAGGATTTTAATTCTTTAACTTTTTTTTTTCGTTGGAAGATTTTTAAATTTGAAAAAGGAGTTGCCTATTTTTTAACCAGGAAAATGTATTCAAAACTGGTGTAATAATTTTTTATCTATCCAAAACAAAAAAAAAAAAATCTTACTCGTTCTGTGCTGAAAAAAGAACGACTGAATATTTTCTCTCACTGTATAACACACATGGTAGCATATCTAATTGCGTGACATAGTTGTGGTTGTTGTTGCAGCCGTCATATATTTGTTGGCAACTGTCATTTTCCACATTCAGTCTGGCTTTGTTTGCATTGGCATTAGGGCAGGAGGAAGGCAAGAGGAAGGACTGGTGGTCAAATCGTCGGAGGGCTGATTATGGCACAGGCATTTAAAGAGTTTAAATTTCAATTTTTAATGTCCTTTTGTACAATGAAAAACAGGTCATCAAATATCCATGGAAATTACTTTATACTTTTTTAACAAGTTTCACGAATAAATCATTTTAAATGTTGCTGTTACGTTTTAAACCTAAATAAAATACAAATTAATGATGACAAACTTTTTTTAATGTAACTAGCCAATAACAATTTAAAGTTCTTTTAAAAACTTTAAATTCTTCTTTCATATTTCAAATATTTCTTAGACCTTCTTAAAATTCAAATAAAGCACTTTAAATAAATATAAAAATATATTTATTTTTTTAATTTTTAAAATGTATAACTTTTTTTTAAATTTAAAACAAAGAGACGCAGATTTCTTTTAAATTTAATGACAACTTAAAAATTATGACTATGACTTTTGCGATGGAATATTTTAGAAAGTATTTTTTGAAACAAGTTTTACCCCAAGAAAAGCTCACTGTAAGACCGGGTTCTCTTACCAAAACCATCTTAAGTTAGATGCAAAAGCTTAAGTAAACTGAATTCACAAGACGTTTACATTTTACGTCGCAAACAAAAACAGAACTCCCACCCACAACGAGTCCCCATAAGGGTTAAAGCTTTTCGATGTCTTTGCTGCGCCCACAAAGCACCTCAAAAGCTTTTCCATCACCATCTTGGGCTTTCAATTAGCCGTTTCCGGTTTGTGTCTCCACTAAATCTAAAATCTTTTGACTTAAAGTTTTTGTTTCTCAAGTCAAAATACTTTAAATTTAAGAGTAGATAATCTTCAAAGTCCCAGATTTATAGGAAAACATCATCATCATCATCATCAAGTAGTTAAAAGTTTTAAAGCTTCCTTTCGGCCGTTAATTGAAATCCCGCCAAATGGAGCGGAAACTGAAAGTCATTTTCATTTATACAATTTATGGACAACGCATAAACAATAATAATTGTGCTGCATTGTAATTAAGAAACAAAAGGAATACTCGTTATTATTGTGTTGGTTTGCTTAATGACTCGAAATGTTTATTCATTTTTCGTTTGGTAATTTAATACAATAATAATTACATTAATTAGCCTTTCTGTTTTTTCTTTTTTAATGACAAATATTGTATATTCCATTTGCATACATACAGTGCAGCTGTGTGCATGAATTGGTTTTCTTTTTTATTAAACTACTAAATAATTTAATTTAATGCTACTTAATTGATTTCATGTGCTTATGTAATATCCTCTTTTTTTGTTGTATAATTTGGTGAATTTTGGCTTTAAAATAACTTAAAATTGTTAGATTTGTGTGCTTTAATTTACTCATATACTCTGCTTTAAGGAACGCATTTTCAATAATTATAATACTGTACATGGCTCACGACCAGCATTCACACTCAATCAATACAAATCTTTCTGCGAATTAATTATCAGAAAACGGGACTTGTAATCACAATTCATTAGGACGAAATCACAGAGCTAAAAGACATGTTTCACTGAAGCATTCACTTGGAAAATATTTATAGTTTTTAAAAACATTTAATGTAAGCACTTGCACACTCTTATTTACAGTTTAAATAAACTTATTTAAAAACTAAATAAATAAATGTGAGTTTCTCTGACTAAAGGACTCTCAAGGACACAACTAAATACACACCCCTTTCATGTTTGTTCTGTGAATGCGTCCAGTGAAACATGGCTATAACTTAAAACACTTTAATTTAAATTAGAGTGGCTGCCACAGGGACTTTCCCGTCTCCCTCTCCTTTGTTTTTTTTTGTGATCCAGGTGGCAGGTGGACACGCGACACTTCGCTGAGTATGCAGGTGCCATCGCACTCCGTCTGACTGCCAAACTCCTGTTCGCAAATGCAGCTGGAGTTCTCCCTGCTCAGCAGGGCCAACTGAACCCCAGCGACGCTGGAGGCCATCTCCTCGCTGGGCGGCGTTGTCGATGGCAGCTCCATGAGTGCCATATCGTCCTCGCATTCGATAACGTTGGGATGGAGTGGCTTGAAATTGTTTCGGCGCCACGGTGGCATATGGACACCTATCCCAGTGCCCGTGCCCGTGCCCATGCCCATGCCCGAAATAACACCCGAACCGGCGGCAAAGGTAACCACACTTTGATGCTGCTGGTGGCCATTGTTGTTCACTGGCCCACTGCTTCCGTTGTAAATCCCGGTGTTAGCACAACTCCCACTTCCGTTCACCACCCTCACCGGCATATGCAAGCCCCCCGTCTTTCCATTGCCTCCTGCTCCACTCCGCGTCGGGCCAAAGAGATTACTGCGAATCCGCATCGAGGAGTTTGCGTAGGTCGACCTTATGGAGCTGGCGCGTGTGTGCATCGAGAATGTCCTTTCGTGGGCATCCAGGCTGGTTTGGAACTTGCAGAAGCAGGCAGCGAAGCGTTTATTAAATTCACGCTTGAACTTTTCCTGTACAGAGTAAAGCAAAGTATAGGTTTAATTATAATAAAAAACTTAAAACTTTTAGTGGAGGTCATATTAAAAAGCAAAACTTGTTAAAGTATCTTAGTATTTTCATACTTTCAATTTAATTTTTTCAAAATATTTAAAAACAAAAAAATCCCCAATTTCCTATAAAATTTTTGAGTAATAAAGTCAAAGGTATGAAAAATAATTTTTAACAAATTTTCTCAAAAAGGAGACTGATCTGCAAAGGGCTTAAAAAATTTTGTACATAAAATAATTACACTTTAATTTATAAAGAAAACTATTTTAAACAAATTAAATTTAAATTAATTTGAAACCTTCAAACATTAAAGTGTTAAATAGCTTTGAACAATTTAAATGATAGAACGTTACATTAAAAGCATTTTTATAAATAAGTTTAAAAATTTTCTAACGCAATTCTGATATGTTTAATTTCCCTCTACAAGTAAAACAAATATTTAAATCCTCTTTTTGGCTAATTGAAAAAGAGAGAGGGTAAATTAAAGGAAAACTCCAAAAGGCAAAGCTTCTTTTTGGCTAATGAATGTGGGCCAAAGACATCTCCCACCTTCCGCAGGAAAATGTCATTTGTCTTCGCTGGCAGTAAAATAGAATATTTGTTGACAAAGTTTTCACGCACACCGAAAACGAGGGAACGAAAAAAGAAAAGTTTACGAGCATTCGCAGCGCAGATCTCGCTCTCAATCTATCTTTTACAGACAATTTAAGTGTCAAAGTAAACAGCCGTGGGGTTTTCCTCGCTTTTCTCGGTTTGCCACTTTGCCATGTTGTGGATTTTTGTGGATTTGCCTTCCACTTTGCGGATTTCCAATTCCTGCGGCTCAGACATTAGGTGTTTGCCTATTGGCTACAGTGGAGCGCTGCTTTAATTAACTTTCACAAAGTATTTTCTTGTGTCAGCTATTTTCAGCGTTCTGCCAAAAAGAAATTGGAAATTGTTGCAAAGTAAAGCGAAATTTATTTTTGGAAAATTTGGCGCTGATGCTAATAAATCAGTCAAAAGGAAAATGAAAAAAAAAAACAAACCAATAAAGTAATCGATTTGTTGAAATTAAGTGAGATACGATTTTTTTTTTTTTTTTTGCTTAGACGCTTCTTTGAGTTGTGAGCCTGTGAAACTTCCGTAAAAGTTTCATCAACTTTTAGTCAATGTTTGTCTTTGATTTGAGGGGATAATAATAAAGAAGAGCAGGCTGAAATGTGAAATACCAGTAAATAAATTTGTAACTTCCAAGACAAGACAAAAAAATAAATATAATCAGCAAAAAAGTAAATTAATTTTTGTAAAAACTATTTAAATAATGATATTTGTCTCATTTACTTAAAGCTTTAACCGTTAAAGAAAAATGTTTTTTTTTATAATTTATAATAAATTAAAAATTTGTTAAACAAAAGTCTCTTAAAGTCATTTAATATTATGCTGATTGCGAACTTTAAAAAATGTTAATTGCTTTCTTTGCAAACAGAATTTTTTTACATTTCAATTTCATAAAGAAAAAAACATCAAAAGAAAAACCAAATTTTTTTGAAAGGTTTTCCCCACGTGCAAACAAATTTTTCTGGGAAATCCTCTAATCAATATTGGACTTCCCCCACTCATACATATATGCACGTCTAAAACTAAACGAAAATGGTCTTAAGTCCCTCGTCAATCCCCACTATTCCCTGGCAAATTTAGTTTCCTTTTATAGACTTATGTCTCTTTAGTGCTTCTCTCCAATAAACGTGTCCCTGTTGGACAACTTTGAGCCCATGGATGCCAATCAAAACCCAGACAGGCACAGACAGAGGCAGACAGATGCAAATTCAAATGGAACTCTTGAGCACAAACAAGGAATCAGGGCAAACAATCATCATCACATCACGATTCCAGCTCACTTACGTTGTAGATGCCATAAATAAAGGGATTGTAGCAGCTATTGCTCATCGCCAGCCAGTCGCAGCAGAACCAAACGATGCTAATGAAATGGTAGTCGTTGATTTCCGGTATCGTCACATACAGAATATTATAGAGCTGCAGCGGGAGCCAGCACAGGCCAAAGATAATGACCACGATAATCAGCATTTTGATGACCTGGGTATGGGCACAAAAGAGGAAATTAAAGTTCCACCGGATTTGCATTTCCCCATGGAACCCACCTTTTTCTTGTTTTTGAGCAGGGTTATGTCCCGTGAATCCTGCGCATTTCCCGGTGCCCGAGTGCCCCACAAACGGACGGCCATCTGGATGTAGACAAAGCTGATTACACAGAAGGGCACCAGATACTGGACAAAGACCAGGGAGTAGCGAAACGATTGCAGTTGATCATCCGATAGGTTCTTGTTCATGCAGAACGGTCGCGTCACATTGAAGGTCTCGTTGTTCTCTGTGGGTTTTACGATATGTGAAAATATTTGTGTGGGTTGTCCCTTTAACCGTATTGACTTACCACGAAACCTCTCGGTCAACTCCTCCACCCGAAAGGCGATGGCGAAGGGGACAGCAAAGAGCAGGGCCAGCACCCAAATTCCCGCAATTATGAACTTCGATATGAACTTGGTGGGACGTGCTCTGTGTAAATAAGCCGATTTTTAATGACGATTCTGCATCCAGCCAGCCAGCCAGCCAGTCAGCATTCATGCTCCGCATCGAAAATTGTGCCCCCGGACTTACCTAAGTGGATTTATAATGGCCCGATGCCGATCGATTGCAATGGCGGTCAGCGTGAATACCGAGACATTGACGCTCAGCGCCTGGACAAAGGGACAGAAGCTGCACATAAACCAGGGCAAATTCCAACTCTGCAGCAGGGCAGCCTGGAACTGCACAAGGAAAACAGGGGAAAGGAAGTGTTAGTGTTAGTTTTAAACTGCAAATTTTATGGATAACAACACAAAGAACTAGGCTACTTTGACAACTCCAAGCACTTTTTTAATTAAACTTTTGTATATCTATATTTATAAATTTTATTTGAATATTTATTGAAAATTACAATCCCTTTTTAAATATTATGTTAAACATTTGCTAAAAAGTTCCTTAACTAAATAATTTTTAACTTCTTTAAAATCATTTTAAAGCTTTTTGAAAATATCTTTTTAAAATAAAATAAAGCTACAATATACACAAGTCTCTAGTTTATAATTATGCTTATTGTTTTATTCATTTTATATTTTAAAAGTTTTATTTTATTAATCAATCAAAATACAAAGTTCAACGAAAGCGGCCTTCAATTGTTATTGTTTAAAACAGAACTATTTGTAAAGAAATTAATTAATCTGGTATTGAAGGTGTACCTTTATCACGTAATTTTATTTAATGGTTTACTAAGCTTAAATTAAAAATACTCATCCTACTTAAAATTTTACAATAAAAGCATTATTAGCCAAAAATTTAAAACATATTACGCTATAAAAATGTGGAATATCATAATCATCATAACCATACACCACTAACAGAATATATTTAAAATTCAATAAATTCCTAGTAGTTTCTACTTTTCCCTGAAAATATGTTCCCCAGTGTAAAGAGAAAGGGCAGCACATGTGGCTGCGGGGGCGATGTGTGATGATTAAATCAACCCAATTTAGCCCCCTTCAGTGACATGGTAAACATCATTAATGGACCACTGGGCCACAAACAACAGGAATCTGTGCGGAGGGTGTTATGTTATGTTATTGTTCCCTGTCCATGTCCCTGTCCCCATCCCCATCCCCATCCCCATCCCCATCCCCATCCCCACAATCCATGGACAAATAAGTGCCCAAAATCTGTGTTTAGTTGTTGGACAGTCCCTGATTTACAGTGTAGGAGGACATGGAGGCAAAAGTGCGTACGTGTTGTGTGGCTGCTGCGGATATTTGAGGAACGCCATTTCTCCACTCAATGGCCACCGCAAATTGCAATTTTCTCGCTTATTGATGACACTCACTGGCCGCTGTGTCAGGACCAAAGTTCAGTTTGATTGCGGTATTCATATATATTAATGCATAATTAATTGAGTGAAGGGTCAAGTTCAAAGTTCAAAGGAGTGCTATAAATCCGCTCAACTGAACAATTTTTCCGCGGTCTATTTTAAAATTCAAAAGGGGTTTAAAAAAGGCAAAGAAAGCCTATAGTTGAAAAAAGTCAAACAGAATTTTGCGTTAATTAAATTAAATTAAACAAGAGCACAATTAAAAAAATTGAATGCTTACTAAATATAGGTACAAAAAGTTTCAATAACTGTTAAAATTAGATTTTAATTTTTGGTTCTAAATAAAAAAATGAATTTTTAATGAAAAGTAATTTTCCTTCAAGTAATTAAATGCTTAAATTTAGTATTTATATCACAGACTTTAACATGATTTCAGTTTTAATATATTGTTGTTATTTATTGTTTTAATGAATATTCGACTTTAGAGTTTCCATTTAACATGTGCTTGAAATGAAAACCCAAAATTCTTCGAATTAACGTTCTATTATCTTATTCAAATTTTCGTTGCTTGTCGACCTCTGATTGTTTTCGTATTAAACATAATTTTCTGAGCAAACTTTGTTGACGTTGTTATGCACCGCTTAACCAGTAGATGTTTTTGGCTTTTGTCTCTTTAATTCAAGTATAATTTACCAGTATCAAATACAAATTAAATTTGCTATCAATTGCTGCCGACTGAGAAGGAGAACGCATGATAGAAATGGTAGTAGAGAAAATTGCTCACTTGGCTTTTAGCACTTCATTTTCGTTTTGGCTTGTATGGAGTAGTAATCCCATTAACACATAAACCGAAAATCGCATTAAAATTTCTAGTAGGTAATATTCCATTACGACGGCTGTCGATGGTTTGCAGGGAGGGATGAGGGGGTGGATGGAGGCTCTGCCAATTTTCTAATTCCAAAATTCCAAACATGAGAGCTCCGCCGTCCGGAAATTAAATTGATGCTGGATTATGACAAAATTGATGTCTCTGTGTGGTTTTAATATGTGTGTATGACGCACTACCTATCTATGGCGAAAATATGTGAAAACTAATGCTAATGCTGTTGGCTTGGGTGATTTATTCATATAAAGTGCCAACGACGCTGGGCACCAAAATCATTTAAGTCCGCTATCCATTTAGCAGCTCAACACTGCGTATGCGCAATATTTAATGAATGCATGTTGCACGCCACATAAAATAAGTACCAGTTACTCACCTGAAATGGTATGCAGAAGAGTCCAATGATCACATCGGCAAAGGCCAAATTAGCGATATACATATTGGTCACCGTGCGCATCTGCCTGGTGGTGGCCACCACCCAAATGACCAGCGTGTTGCCAATGACAGCCACTATGCTGATTCCGCCGTAGAAGATGGACAGCAGGGCCACAATCTCAGCGGGGGCCGCATACAAACGTTCTGCGGAAGGATTGGAAAATAGTTATGCTTCACAGAGATATATTCACTTGGAAAAATAGTTTAACTGAAACCATCTTAAATATATAAAATACCTATTTATTTCCTTTAAAACTCTTAATAGTTAAAATATATATTTATTGCCACTAAAACTCTGTAGTAATATTCTTCCTTATAATTTTGTTATAATAACGCACCCAAAAAGAAAACCATTAAATTTTATTCAACTTTTGAGTAAAATGGAAATAAAAAAGTTAATTATAAAAGTTGACTAGAAAAGAAGCTCTAATGGGTCTTTAAAATAAAGGCAACACCAAACAAAAAAATTTTAAAATAATTTATAAAATTAAAATAAATGATTTAATCCTTCCCTAACGCAACACTACATTAAAACTTAATTCAGGAAAGTGTCACAAGGTATCGTCTGTAAGAAGATTTTGGTTGATTGAATTACTTAACTTAATAATTAAAAGAACAATGAAGCTGTAAATGATTTAATACTTGACTAATATAGGATTTAATTTAAATATTTATATATAAATAAATAAATTGTGGTGTGCTGGTTTTTTTAGAAGGATAAGTGACAGTCACAGTGTAAAACTTGTGTAAATCCTCCTGGCCTGACAGTGGCAGATTAATTCAAGTGTCAGTTGCCGTCAGTCAGTGGCAACACAGATGACATTGACGTTCCTGCTGAGTGCTAAGCTTTACGGAAATTGAATCCGATTTATAATGCTAGATGAAAATTTACAAAGCCTCTTTAGGCGATTAAAATGCGTTCAGTTTTAGATGAAACATTGATAGTCCGAATCTTTGCTTTGATGAATCCCTACATTAGCATTTCCAAGTACGAGTATCACCTGTCACTCATCTCAAATTCAGTCAATTCAAGTGACCAAATTTCGACTTTAATCGACCAACCCAAAAAAACACCCGAGTAATCCAAGATCAAAGAACTAATGGCAAACTGTCAACACAAAAACAAAGTTGTCAATTTTGATTGTTTTTGATTGATGATACGCCAAGTAAATTTAATCCAGTTGGATAAATTGTGTCTCCAGTTGATGAAAGGGATTAGGGACTAGGGATTAGGGACTAGGGAAGAGCTTACCAAACTCCGCTTCCTCCTCGGCTCCGGGCAGAAATTCCATGCGGGATTCCTTTTCGATTAAGTCCATGGTCATGGCACTATGTTTTTGTTTTGGTCACTTCTCCTAATGAGAATATAATATCCTCTACGTTATTTGTACTCTAGTTTGACCTTTCGTTGTTTATGTTTATGTGCAGCGCATCTTCAGGGACTCCTTTGCATCATTGCAATCTAAATCAAAAAGGAAGATAAATTTCAAACATTAATTTAAAGTTGTCTAAAAATTGCTGAAAAATTGCCTGCAGCCCCAGTAAGGTGGTCGGAGTAAATCAAGAGTGTAATAAAATCATGAAAAGCAAATAAACAAAAAATTGAAAAACCAAACAAGCAATCTCAGTTTCCCTCAAGGAACTGACCAATTTCAGGTGGGCGGACATGAGTAATGGCTCAGGTGGAATCACCTGTCAGCTTTCCCATGTTTAAAGTTTGCTTTGTGTAATTGAAAATGCACTGAAATTCAGCTCTTCTACTATTGATGACCTTAGGCTTTTTGTGTATTTTGGTTCTTAGAAAAACGTTTTCACCCAAAAATATTTTCATTATTTTATTGAAGGGTCACGCCAACGCATGTGTGTTCATATGTGGGCTAAAACCGTTTTAAGGTAGTTCCCAAAAAAGTAAACAAGAACTGACAAAGTTCATTGAATTACGGAGAATAAAATTCTCAGTGCGGTTAATTGGCCATTTATCGGATTGTTAACATTGTGGGGGACTTGTTAATTTATTTTCTTTAGTGTAAACATTGTGATGACTTGTTAATTTGTTCGGCAACAAAATGTTTATTTTATTGCCAGACGGAATTGTTATAGATTGGTGTACGGTTTTTTTATAAAAAAAAATTGTGGAGCTGTTAGAAGTGAAGAGCATAAAGTTGTTACATTTAAAAGCTTACATAAACATTTTCTTAAATGAAGAAATGAGAAGAAATTGTTGAACATATTTACAAATTGAACATAAGGTGTTATTTTTTATTAATAAACAAACAAATGAAGCACAGAATGTTAGCTTAGTTTTATCAAGACAACAACTTGATATTTTTATTACTTTCTTCAGGAAAGCAACATGAAACCACCCTCAAACGAAGTCCTCATCTTTTCTCATATAAAAACACTCGTAAATTTGCTTCTTTTGTGCATATTATAGTTGCACGTAACATACGTGTACATTTTTTTAAAGGCAGTACTTGATGGAAAATGGAAAAGCAGCTCTGCCTTTCACGGGAATTAGCATTTGCTCCCTAATCCCCTTTCGCTGCGAGCTCAAAATCCCAAAATTAGTCCCATTTGCGCAGCTCAATCTGAGTTGCAGATAATGCTCCCAGGCTTAGGACCTAATACGATTTTTTTCGAGTGAGAAAACTAGCTGGGGGCAATTTTGGAAAACTGAATGGTGTGTATGTGGTGTGCCACCGCCACCGCTAAACTCATTTAGTTGGCGCTTCATCAGCTCAAAGGTTCAGCGCCATCAATGTCAAGCCAGAAAGTGGGTTTTTCTCCGTGTTGTGCGGGTGGGTGCTGTCCTATGCAAAGATTCGCTGCGAGCGCTTTGAAAAATTGTATACAATTTTTCAGTGGCCAGGGGGGTGAAAAATTGGTAAAACTGTCGGTTCCGTTTATGCTTACAGTGAGTGCAATTAGTCTCCCCATGCGAGACGCCCAGATTTTCTAATTAACGTCAAAGGAAAATCTCTTTTTATTTGTGTCGCTCTTGTTTGCCTTAAATTTGATGGTCAACTAATTAAGCCAATGATTTTCAGGCCATTAAGCTGACGTATTAGCAAGGATGTATGTGTGTGCCTGCCATTGAACATGTGCACTGGAAAAAATAATGAGATCTGCTTTTTAAAAAAATGTTTTAAAATTTATGTTAATTATTTAACGCAATTATTGTTTAAAATAAGTTTAATTGCTTTGTTCAGTGTGACCTTACTAAAGGTGCAAGTTTCTATTATCACGTAGGTCACACTAAAATAAAGTACAGTTTGAAGAGGTTTTGTTTTGTTCCCAAAACTGTTACACCTTTTTTTCAAAGTGTTCCAACCTCCAGACGGCGTGAAAAGTGCTGCCGTTGGTTTCCCATGAAACTCACTTCAAGCACACTTGAGAACAAAGCAAAGCAGGGATTCATGTCACCCAGGACCTAACCATTAATTTGTTAAATTTTCAGACTTTTGACTTCACACAAACAAAAGAGCACAGTCGCACACGTGCGTGAGATTGGGACAAATTGTGGAATGGTGCTGAGCGAATTGAATAACAAATTTTTGAATTTGAATTGAAATTGTTGTTCAAGCAGCGAATATTATTAAACGTGTATCCTATTAGGCCGTCAGTGGGGCGTAGGACATCAAAGTGGAAATTCATATTGGATGGCAACGTGAAACGCAGCATCAAAAAATTTTGGGCCAGTTGGCAACAATGTAATATGGAAATGTTTTTAAATAACATCGAGCATACGACACATACATATATGTAAGCCGAGTAACAACAGCCACATTATGGCAAGGCTTATACCATCGTCAAGCGGGGCCAGCAGATATAATGAAAAAGGAAAAGAATAGACAACGTGTCCAATAAAAGCGCAACTCTAGGCCGCTGTCTTTTTATACCCTTACATGGGGTACGCTAAATTTGGTAAAGAGCATGTCAAACATCTCAATTTAAAATCAACTACCCGAAAAAAGTAATCATTGATATTTATAGCTTGGTGAAAAATTACCATGTTTATGATTACCAAAGTGACACAAAATAGACACCAGAAAATGTCAAAACTTGATACAAAATCGTGTCAACATGAAAGTGTTTATTTTTTTACCTTAGTATTATTTAAACAGTAACTCGTGTCAACTTTATACAATTTTGAGGTCAGTTTGATAATTTTTCTATTTTACTAAGTTGATACTAACGTTGACACTAGCCTAATTTTTTTTGACCCTGATATATATCTTTTTTATTAATCTAAGCTTTTAGATTTTAATTTTAAAACCATCTTTTTTATGCATGTAGTTTAAAGGTATAAACAGCTATACGTTTAAAGTTATAATTTAAGTCCTATCCCATCTTTATCTTAATATTTTCGTTGAACATCCTTTAGATAATTAATTTAATTTAATAAAGAGGATTGCTGTTCACCAAAGTTTAAGAGTTTAAAAAGTCAAATATAAATGCAAAACACACAGAAAAGTTGGAATGTTTTTTAAAGAACAGTCCTTGTTGTCAAGGATTCTTCTTTTTGTTTTCAACTTTTAGGGTATTCCAAAGTTGGAATTTTCAAGCTCATGTCTTTCTTTTCTTATACATTTATTTTATTTGGATTTGCGAGTGAGGTAAAGGGCGCATCCAAAAGCTTAGGAATTGAGCGTGTAATTTCGGGGGTCGTGTGTGTCTCTTTGTTTACAGTGCCAACGGACTTTGGACTTAAGCCTGAACTTAGACGGCATGTGTTTACGGCTTCTGGCTTCTGGTTTGATTGGTCTTTTGGGAGAAATGTTTTCAGCTGTCTAGTCCCGTTTTAATAAATAATCACTTGGCTGAGCGAGGATTGCAATTAAGATTGCTGCGGGTTCAGTTAATGTGTCAAAGAAGTGGAAATAAATTATGACAGCTTGAGAAAATGTCACCCCATGATTTAAGTTTTCTCCAGGAAAAGTTTTCTTAGCCTTTTTGTGGCTTTCAATTATTATATTTTCTGGCAACTGACTGGGATTCTCCTGGGACTGACTTTTCAATTTGAAGTTAGCCGGAAATAATTAGTCCATTTCTATGAAAAGCTAGCTCCCAAGTGGCCAACAAACTTGAGAAATGTCACTCGGCAGGACTAAAAGGCGAATCAATTATAAATTCATTAAACATAATGACCCAGGTAAGTGATTTTAGTGTCCTCATTAATTTGCACAAAACGAGATAAAATGTTTACTCCGCAATCGCTGACCAAAAAAGCCTTTCCCCGGACTCAAAAATTCTTCGCGAAACACTTGATAAAATGCTCTTTGGCTTCTAAAGGCAAAAACTTTCCAAGATCTCGTTTAACTGACTCCTCTTACAATTTTCTTGCTTTTCCCGGGAGTGTCCGTCAAAGGACCTTGTTAAGTGCCCACCCATTATGGCCGCCAATGTCCTTTGACATTGTTTGCGTAATATCCTGTCAATTTTAGGCTCCCCTTTACGAATGCCATCTCAAAATTAGCAAGCCCCAAAATCTTGTAAAATTAATAACAAAATTATGCCTGACCAGCGATTGCCTTTTGTAAGGACATGGAATTTAATTGAGCATTAAAGGTGGAGGGAGGGAGGATGCTCTCAAAAAATGGGCCCCAGGTGTCCTGTTCTTTCGAGCACGTGGCTCGTAAAAAAATAAAACAGAGATGGCAATAATTGAACGGGTCACGACCTTAGAATGATAAGGAAGGAAAAGAGTGGGAACTTGCACAGGTAAAAAAAAAATTTTTAAGTGATTTGAAACCATCCACTTTTTTTTAACAAATAATTATTACTAAATTTGTATTTTTACAGCTTTTAGTTGGTTTTTTTTTAATTATATGAATTAATAGTTTTTAGATCACTAAAAATGTGTAAACATACACACGATTTATTGACAACAACAAAATATTTTATAGCAAATTATAGAGAACTTTAAAATTTTTATATTTCAAGTTCAAGTTCATCGAACTTGAAATATAAAAATTTTATTGAATGCTTTTCTTGTTTAACATCCCTTTTCATACACTTAAAAACGCCTTCAAATAAATTTAAAAAGCATATTTTTCTTACTGTTAAAAATTCTATAAAACATTTTATTAACAAAATAAAAAATTGACAGCTCAAGAAGTTTTTTTTGGATTGGATATCGGCCTTCAAGCTAAAAAGCCATAAAAGGAGTATGACCTTACTTGTTTATTTTTAAACAAGAATCGTAATTAGAGGCTTTCGTGACTGAATCTTTCCTAGTATTCCCAGTGCAAACTCTTGTTTGAGCATTTTTAGTGCTCTTTATTACATCACGCGATCATCTCTTAGCCAAACCATAATCCAATAAAAACCAAATAAAAAATGGCACACTAACCGAAAAAACACAATAAAGAAAATAGAACCAGAAAAGGTGAGAAGAGAAAGCAAACTTTTTGGCACACATTTTGCGGCATTAAAAGCGTAATTGTAATAAATGCGAATGTTACCCGCAGGTGCTGTGAACCGGAGAACCGGAAAACCGTAGAAAAGTTAAACCTCAACGCCAAAAATAAGTTTCCGGTTAAATGGATAGCCATATGGTTTCATTTCACAGTACACTTTGCCCTGGGACACAATTAACTACTCCGTGTGAAAACGTAATTAAAAGTCCGTTATCCGTTTGGGTTTTCCTTGGGATTCGAAATCACTTTCGCTGAAGAGGCAGCTGCTGCTGCTGCTGAGCATCCTGGCCGCACGAGTTCCCGTTATCAACTGTTGGCAGCAGGTTCGTCTTCGGCTGGAACAACTGTTGAAATTGTTGGCAACACGCACACGACCAGAAAGTACGAACCACGGCCGATGCTGGATTTTCCCAAGGAAATGGGAGGGCCAAAAGGAAATTCAAGTCGGGGCACACTCAAAACACAACAAGTTGCACTTCAAACCTGTTGGCCATCGAACCGGGTTCCGCCAAACCCTTAAAGTTGGCCAAAACAGGAAAATATTTAAGTTCATAAATTTTTAATGCTCATTTCCATTCCGACAGCAAGTTTATGCTGATTAAGCTAAGTGAAAAATTAGCAAGGAACGTAGTAATAAGCAATTAATGAGAGTTCTCCATGCCCTCGTAAAAAAAATATTCAAAAAAATATAAGTCAGACAAATGTGGTCTTAGCCAGCAGACTCAAGTTATTTTTCTCGTTTTTCCACTTATCAGCAGGATTTCCATGTCATCAGCTTTAACGCCTCCAGACACCTTGACATCGCCTTCGCCTTACTAAATCCAAATGGCTGAACACATTCAGTTTTGCATACACAACACACACCTTTTGTGGCAGACCCACGCGTTTTCCGAATGGCGAATTAAATTTTACATATCATGCCGAGCCGAAACGGAAGGAAAATGCCAAAATTTGTACCATTCTTTATTTTTTTGTTCGCTGAACATATGCAAATTTTGTGGTAAATGTGGCGGAAATTGAAAACAGATAATCTGAAAAGTGCTCTTTCGCACACAACAACATAATTCCCATTGATTGATGTCAGAATCTTAAAAAATATTTGATTGCAATTAACAATTCAATGGTGCGGAAATTTGTTGGCTTAATAGGAATTTTTTTCAAACATATTTTCTTTAAATAGTATTTAAAATAAATGTGGCACATGACTTGAAATAATGTTACACGTGCGTATTAATTTTTTGGTTGAGATTCTGTTTAATATTTATAAATCAGATCACGTTTTCTTTTTCATCTTATTAAAATGTGAAACCCTTTTAAAGAGAGAACATGTTTTCTTAATTAAATTGCTAAGAGTTTGAAATTCAAGGCAGGTTAAGAAAAATTATATGAACAAGTTTCCTCCAGAGATTAAGGCGTGAGCAAATTTTCTTTCATGTTTACCTTGCTTAAATTTAAATCCCATTCATAGTTTGTTAGTTCACGTTTTTCGCTGTTCTCTAAAGAATTCTTTATATAGGAAGTTTTCTTGTATTTTACTTATATTGCATTACTTATATTACAAACTCTGTTCACGTTACCACATCATTTCCTATTTCCCAAAACGAAAAAGAAAGCTATTTGATGTGCCTCAGGTTTTCTTTTAACCCAATTTCGAAGAAAACTAATTCCTAAACAGGCGTAAAGTAGGCTGAAAATGATTGGGTCACGAATTCGCAATCAATTGCAGACTAAAATTGCTCAGGGTATGGGAAAATCATTGTCTACGGGTGGTGGCTGGCCTGTCGTATTAAAAAATACAGACACCTTTGGGTTTTTGGCAGACGAAAATGCCACACGGCAGGTGCAAATGGGCTGTAACTGTTTCCGTTGAAGTGTACTTATTATATTGAAACATATTTGAGCCGATAAAAATTGATTTCACCCAGCACGAGACTGCCACTCTCCAGACTTGCCCCCTGACCCCCTACTTCCCCATTTTAAGTGGCATTTCTATTGAAACAAATTCCGTTTGTGGCAAGACAGTATCAAAATACGCAAATATGCCAATCACATGCTCAGGAGAAATCAATTAAAGTTCCTGGAATGTTCGCTCCTCACACACAGATGTCAGTTGTTGAATAATTAATTAAAGATTTTCTCCATAGATGGCTTTAACGAAAATTGATACCTTGTGAATGGGAAATGTTGACTTGGCCAGATTTGCATATCAGACACACATACGATATTATGTGCATCAGTTGGCAATCGACGAAGCAATTGAAGTGCATCTAATTTTGACTGCCCAAGGGACAGGACACAGGACCTTTGTAAGGCAGTCACCCAGACAGGAGATTGCAGTGGAAATGGCAGACCTAAATCAAGTTAAATGCACATAAACGACGACAAAGGCTACAAAAGACCCCATTTTGCACGTTCACCTGCCAAAAAGCCAAAGAAATCCCATTTCTAATCGGACATCTTAAGTAGCAAGAAGGGACCCCAAGAACCCAATCCCTGTGGAAAACATCCAACTTCAGACAGGCAGAAAACAAATTTAACAGTCTATTGTCAGTTTCTTGAGTTTGAGTTTGAGTTGAGTAACAACGTAAATATTCAATGCGACTAATTACTGACCAAATGTTATAAATATTAATAGCACTCACTCGTCTAGACCTGATGGATGTGTTCCACCCAGCAAATCATGTCGTTAACAACAATTGTTGAAGATATAAACAATCGGGACAGGTGACTGAATGAATGCCCAACGTTGGTCACCATCAATACATAATTAATTACGGAATTACAGATAATCACATAGTTCTAATTATGATAATTAAATCGTTAGCAATGTTTCTGTGGTAACCACTTTTATTTGTTTACAAATAACAATTTTCCTTAAAGTTAATTGAGTAATTAAGAAAGATATTGATTTCGTATGTGAAGTACACTTAATAAGCAGATCACACTATTTAATTGGCAGCTCTTTAATTATTTTCTGACCTTTTTCCACCTTTTCAAAACTCATGAACTGTGACCTTTTTTGGCTCTTTCAATTAGACTCTTTTATGCTGTCATTTAATGCCACGGCAACTGACGTATTTATTTTTATTCATATTTTCATTAACCATTGATTCAATTTGTGTGTATTTAAATCTTAAGCCTGAAATCAGTGCTTAAGTTTAAATGAAGCCTTATCCCTGACGTCACAAGAAGTAGACAAGAAGTTTATTTTAACTTCAAGAAGACCAAAACGATTTCCCTCCGTTTAAAAATAGAACAAATTTATGCAGAAAAACTCGTTGGGATAACTTTTTACTGCTGACAATGAAACCATTTTATCTGCAGCAAAAAATGTCAAAGATTTGCAAATAATTGCCATATTACCATCTGCAGACATTTTAAGTGGAGACTCCTCCAAAGGAGGGTGAAAAAATTTGCATTGGTCGAGAGATTCTTTCGTCGAGAACCCTTCCTTCTAAAAAGCTTTAAAGTGAAACGAAAAATGACATTTTTTCAATAAAAGTCAACAAGCGGGAAACAAGTAGAAATATTTGCGTGGCTGAGTGCGTGTGTTGGCATGAGCATACAGGACATTGACACTCGGTAAACAAAAACCTTTTGGTAGGTACAAACATTTGGGGGAAAAATGGGGAAATGGGAAAAATCAAAGAGCTTGCCAATTTTTTAGCACCTTTTTTTTATCACCTTTTAATAATTACATTTAAATTTAAAATGAGACACTGAAAACAACTGTACTGTAGAGTAAGGATAAAAACAGTTTATTTAATTCCACAAAAATCTGTGAAGGTAACTTTTTGGATTTAAAATATAAAATATAGGTAATTAAAACTGTATCATACTTTAAGACACACTCAAAATATAAAATTCTAGATGTTTGGGTTGCTATTGAGATACAAAAAACATATTTTAATAAAGTAGAAGTCTACATAGCTTTAATCTCTTTTAGTTTAGTGACTACACATACGCTAAGAAGATGTCTTAATCTTTAATTTAATAATTAACTAAGATTCAATTAACCAAAATTAATCCAATCGCCATAGATATTTATTTGAGTTGCACAAATTAATTTAAATTTGCAAAGTTTTCAAGTAGACTTCAAGTGTCTTGGATTGCACTTTTGATTGAACCTACCCTTGAAAGTTCTTTAAACTTTATGTTAAGCCAACTTATACACATATACATATATATATTTTCAAACGCTGCACAAAACTCTTTAATTACCCGAAACATCTGCTGCCACGCGTTCAGTGAACCTTGCAACAATCTTGAGTCGAGCTCGATTCAATTGAATTCCCTGTGCACAAGTTCGGCTAATTTTTGAGCTAATTCAATTTGCCATCACGGATTCCAACTGTTCTTTGACCTTTTTGTCAAACAATGGTTCCACAAAAAAAAAGGTGAAACAACAAAGATGAGCAAATTCCCTCCCACGGGTCCAATTAAACGATGCAAACCTGCAACTTATGAGCGGGTCTGCTGGAATTCTTTTAAACGACATCATGTCCTGTGTGGGTGTCATTATTGGTAATATCAGGACAAAGACGAAGGGAACAAATAAAAGAAGGGATAAAATTCCAAAAATAAGCCCATCAAAGAGAATGGAAACGTAACTGTTTGCACGAAAAGAAAGTCAGACATTTGTGGAGTTAATTTTAAAGAAATTAAGTCACCTCTTTAAAACAAAAAGCACATTTTCACTCTCATAAGTAGACTATAAAAATCCCTTTAAAGGTGTTCAAAAAAAATAAACATCCTCAGGTGCTTTGTGCGAAGCGTTCTCCTGAATTTTCGGGTTAATTTCAGCAGCAAAATTGAAAAAAATTAATTTAACCAGGATACCAAGGATACCAATGATAATTAATTTGGTTACACGATATCCGAAACGAGCTGCGTGGGATTCAATATCAGAAGCCAACTTGTGATAAATACAATTAATTAAACACTTTAGCTGCAGCAACAGCGAAAACATCACTAATGGCCATCATCATTATCGTTAGTAATTAGTGGTTAAGCAATTAGAAACCAAATTCCGAAAGGGTTAAATACCAACGGAAAAAACTAAGGCTAAAAAAGGACTCGTCTGGGCTATGTGTCTTCATTTTATTAACATTAACAAAAACAGGAAAAAGCCATTTGTTCTTTGTGTTCTCTCACCTGCTCTTTTTATTTTTAACATTTTGTTCGTTGTTTCTTTGGCTTTAAATTCACAGTGAGTTCAACCTTTGACAGACGAAAAAGTTAAGCTCTGTTAAACATTTCATACTCAGTGTAATTATTTTATTTTTTTCCGCTTTCTGGGCAGGAAAACGAGACAGGAAAAACGAGACAGTTCTTTTAAAAGGTTACTATTCTGTTTATTATTTTTATTTTCCTGTGAAGTTGGCTAAAATGCAAGCCATGGGGCTTGTAGCACCTGTAATAACACCTTGGCACCTTTTAATTGGAATTCTCTGGTCCTGGCAACAACAGCATGCAAGTAAACTAAGTAACATGTTCTCGGAAAAAAGGGTTAGAGATTTAAGGCCACAGATTGAAACGGAAGAGCTTTCCCAGATGATGGCCACTTTGGGGAAAACAGCAAAAAAACAGACAGCTTACCAAGCTGACTCCACATTTTGTTATCTGACATTTGAAGAACTCAATAAAGTCCTCAATCATTTCGAACAGAAAAAGATGTAAAGTGTGCATTCCCCATGGAAATGTTTGTGTTAGTCTGCCGAGAAAGAGCTCTCAAATTGTATACTCAATTAAGATTTCCGCTTTTCTCTTGTTTGTAAATATTTAAGCTATTTTTTTGCATTTAATTGAACTTTAATATTTGTTGTTCTTAATTCCACTTCCTTTTTGCTTTCCAGGCAAGAGAATTTTTCCCAGAAAAATGTTTGACTATCTCGTGTAAACAAAACACTTTATATTCTAAACTATTTTATTGTCCCACGTGATGCCCGCTGTCTATTGGATGCTAAAAATTCATTGATAAATTTCGCAGACAACAAAAATTTACTAGCCCACTGGGAGAACATTTAAATTGCTCAATTGCCAAACAAATCGACTGAATGTATGTAGTTTTAATAGATTTTTTATCGGTTTATTGAGGCGAGAATTGGGATGGAATGAGTTGGGTTTACCCTTTCCCCCGTTGGAAAACTATTTAATATGCCCACTGAGTGTCAATTTAACGCTCTTGATTGTAATGATAATGAATTTGTAACCTTTTTTGAATAGCATAAAACCATTAAATGTGTGTGACATGCTCAACTTACCCCACAAAAATTAATTACTTTTCCGTTGGATTTAAATGCGTTTTTTGTAATGAATTAATTAATACTCATTTGCTGAGGCTGACTGTGTGTTTTCCACTGTGTAATGTAATTAACTTTCTGGTTATTTTGCCATTTACTTAAGGGCCATAATCAGCAGCCGAACAAACAAAAACAATATCTATTTTGATATGTCTTTTTAGGTAAACACACTTTTCTAATGGATTTTATTATAATTAAAAATGTTTTAGTAATATTACGATATTTTATAAATTGTTCTTAATTTGAATTTATTAACATATTGGTAATTAAAGTCGATTTTTTTGATACAGTTTCGATCGCGCGCCACAACCGCACGATAAAAGCTCACGGAGCCAACTGATGGCTACAGAATACTCGGCAGCCTGTTAATTTTTTCTTTGCGTGCCGGCTTCTATTGATTCCCATACACACACACACACACACACACAGATACAAAGAGGGGCAGATACAACACACAGATACAACGCACAGGCCCAGTTATTTTTTATTTTATCTCGAGGCATACGCATACGTCAGAGTGGGTGATTGGGGGTGACCAAAATTCAGGTGCAGCCCCAAAGAAATCTTAATAAAATTGCCTGTTTTCGTGGTGTGTTGTTAATATAAATCAATAAAAACAAATTCATCGCCAATTCAGATGGGAGTCTTCGGATGGGGCGTGTCTGTGACTGTTTCACTGCCTTATTTGTTTACTGATTATGACCGCCGCCACCCACCCCAAAAAATAAACGTTATTGCCGCCCCCCCTCTCAGCCAAAATTGATACAGATAAGTGAAAGTTTCAATGTCTGCGTATTGTTGAATTAGTAATTACCATTTAATACTGTATTAAGTGGGCTTCCACTGATTTTTCCGTCCCAGACAGACCTTGTTTGCAATTGCTAAGCCAACTTCTTGGGATTAAATGCCTAATTTGTTTTGAAGGTCTGAGGGCAGACAAAACAATTACACCTGTGAAAATATTTGATTAAAATTGGCACATACAAAGGAATTTCCTTTTTTTTTGCATAAAATTTAATGGTTTATTTACAGATTCCGTAGCATTTATGTGTTATTTTAAGGGTAGGTATCTTATAAGGTTTAAAAATAAAACTACTTTAAATCTCTTCTCAAGGTAAATTTGACGAAAACCACATATAATCTATTTTCGTATGGAATTTAATTTGCACAGATTTCTGTGACCTCTCCTGTAAATTTGCTAAAATACGTAGGGGGTAGCTAAATTCTCTTAAAGCTGAGCAAATTCAATTTGGGGACAAAAACTCATGATGGCAGTAACATGCAAGACAATGTCCATCATTGACCCACCTTTCTTTTGGCTTCTCAACGAGCATTTTTATAGGCAGACACTGAGTCCTGAAGCCAATGAATTTTGCAGAGAAAAAACCAAACCAAAAAACCAGTGACAGAGGTTAAAGTTGACAATGCCTAACAGGATTCTTAGATAAATGGATAGAGAAGAGACTGTAATATTAAATGAGCCAGCTCTAAACTACATGTAATAAACTATTCAATCGGATTAGAGTGGTTTTAAGTGAATTTGCATACAGTTCACAAAATTGCAATTTTTCACTGCCTAGTTTGATGCTTGTAATCAATTTAATTGCCTTTCAATTACTCAAAACTTTTTCCACCAAAGTTTGATCAATCAGTTTATTTACTATTAAATTGTGTTATTTAGTGAAAAATCGTACATTGAAGTCGTAACTTGGCTCCACCCATACTTAAGATTGTTATTTGAACAGATTTCAAGTCTCCGGCATCGTGGCGTCCATTAGGACTCGCATGCGAATTGAATTAAATACCAACTAATTTAACTAAATTCGCATTATCATCGGGACTAGAAAACTTTGCTTACAAAACAACAGGTCTTTGTCAGCCAGAACTTTGTTAATTGTTTTAATTAATTTAATTATTACCTTACTTTATTTTTGCTTACTTTACCGAATGTAGACTTTGCGAAATGCTTATATGTTTATATGTATGTTTTGCCCAAAGGCATTTTCATTTAACATCGTCAAGTGTAAGTATCATTGAAAGCCAACCAATATAAATAAGTGTAAGTAACGAATTTTTCTTCTTTTGATCGGTTTCTTTTTTTTATGTGTGTGTATACACAACAAATTGATTTACCTGTCTGGCTTTGGCTCTTTGATTATTTGAGTTGTGAAGTGTGTGTTTTTTATGGCCTCCTCTTCCTGAAATCCAGTAAATAAAAAAGGCACAAAATGAGGATTCGCCTTAAATCAGCTCTCAATACACCAATCATCGATTTCTTGTTTGGGCCACTTTTTTTTACGCATATAATTAAATGCATTTATGCACAAATTCCGCTTCGTTGCAAACGGCAAATGTTAACAAGCGATTTGTTTTGATTTATCTGTAATAAATTACATAGCTTAAATTGATGCCAGCAGCGTTTTCCCCCCTTTTTCCTGTTAATGGAAAACCCAAACAAAACAGAGTGCGATATGATAATGATTTTTTGAATCATTTATAGTCTGGGCTTCCTTCCGACGGCACGTGCTAAAGTTATCATTTGTGTGCTCTGCAGATTCAATTTTTGGTTTAGGTGTTGGAATAATCAGTAATCAGTCAACTAAATTAGATTTTGCTGTTTTTCCCTTTCTCCTACTAAGTTTTATGATCTTTGGACTTGGCCAAAAAGCCATAAACCTTTTGTAGATATAATAACTGAAGCACGTGGCGCCTGTTCAGGTGCTAATTGGTTAAGCATGCCATATAATGAACTCGCTTTAAGAAGCAACATAAAATTAGTCGAGACACCACGATCTAAACAGAAATAAAAGCGAGTTTTTCGTTATATTGTAGATAATTTTAGGAGATAAAAAAAAACATCTAATTGTTGATTAGCACGTGCTGATACGGCTGGCTATATATATCATATAAATTTCTCTGGGTGCATCAGCACGTAAAATGGTAGCTCTAAACTTGTGAAGAGAAATTATACGAGTTATTTACATCGAAAAGCTGTTAATTATTAAGACTTTGAGCCCTTTTCCATCTATTTTAAGGCAGCCTAACCAAATGCTTGAATAAATTGATTCAAACCTTTTGCAGATGCCAAACAGAAGCTGACGCATGGGATTTATTATAAATTTAGGACCATGACCTTTGACCCTTTTTCTTGAGAATAATTCGTTTGAACAGATAGCTATATCTCTTTTTTTAGGGGCCCGACTGCTTTCTATTAGTTACTCAAACGTCAAATTCGGGCAATTTAATTTGTGACCTGCCAGCGTTTTTGTGATAGGTATGGAAATTGGAACCCGAACCCGAACCCGAACCCCTTTATCTTTTATTTACTCTGCAAAGTGTTGACACAAATTTTGGATATTAGTTTCTCATTTGAAGGTCCCTAAACTAAGGCAAAAGAAAATCTTTCCTGCTTAGAGTGAAACTTTGTTTCATTGACAATTATTACGATGATTTTCTGGCACCTTCACACGCACTTTGAGCTTCTCTCCAAGTTTGTTCAGCCAATTACTACACTTGGTCTCAGTTTTGTTTTCGAGGCAGCAGCTGTGGCAAATTATGAACTGCCATATAAAAAGTTGGGCCATTTTCCGCACAACCACAAAACAGGAGGTGAAAGTCTTTCCCCGGACTGATAAGAACGTGACGAAAACCAACAACTGTTGGGGCTATTTCCTGCAGAAACTTAAAATATATTCAACAATTTATGCAAGTATTTCGCAACCCGACCCTTTTCATTTGTTTCTCCTGGAAAAGTTTCCTTTGGCTTCCTTGAGTTCCTTTGAGCTGGGGAGTTACGTCGATGTCTACAGAACTTGCAATTTTATTCGCGTATTTATTGAATTCTTTTCTTCTTTTGCGGCGGAAAAAACTGGAATATATATGCCAGGCCAATATTTGTGCTGAGCAAACTGAACTCGGCGCTAATTTATCCAATATCATCCAGCAATTATATGCAATAATTTTTGCATTATTTGTTGGTGCTGAAATTGTCTTCAGAGCTGCTGGTTCGTTAATTAAAATGTTGTTAACATTAGATTTCAACGGCTGATGCGGCATTTAATCCGCATAAATATTTCCATTCCCCTGGGCCAGATAATTTTATCGCGTTTCTTTATTTGTATTTATTGTAGTTCGCGCCGCTTAATTATTTCTATTTGCCTTTTAATGTAGAGCACACAGCACAGCAGCGGCAGTAATAAACAGTGCAAAATAAATTGGGATCACAACAAAATAAAAAAATAACCATTTCTCTCAGTTCCATTTGATCATAATTTGTGTTCTTTAATGACCAGAGAATTCTGTTTATATGCCTGTACCTATTCTAAACAATTTCAGAAAAAAATTCCATACTCTTCGTATTCACACATGTATCTGTATTATGTATCTGTATCTTGTATCTTGTATCTCTGGCATTGTTGTTATTTTTATGACTGCACGGAAGGAAGCAACGCATTCAATGGAACCAGCCAAGAGAGACAAATGAATGAGCAAATAGATTAAAAATCACACATTTTATGAATGGAAAAATATTTCAGTATGTGGAATGTTTGTCATATGTGTTTGTTTATGTTTTTTAACTTTGAAGGAATGCTAGAAATCAAGATCTGCATTTTAATTGTTTTTTTGTTACCTTTTAAATACAAGAATTCCATTTAATGGTATTTTTATGAACTTTATGCTTGAGTTTCTTAGCAGAAAATCATTTGCAATTATTTGTGTTAATCTTTTGTTGCTTTAGTTACTTTGTTGATGTTTCTAGTGGAATTTTGTCTGCAAAGAATACAAAAATAAAAATGTTTCTCAGTAATCCATGCTCCACTTGGTTTAATTAATTTTCTTATGGATCCGCATAAATTTTGTTGGAAAATATGGCTTTATTCAACAAGAGAAATCTATTAGCTTATCACAAATTGGTCTCAGCTCAACTGGGAAAATTCCGACGAAAAGTTTACTCCACTGCATTTACGAGCGAGCTTGCTGGAGTCGAAGGGAAAAGCATAAACATGACTTTACTTTACTTTACTTAAAATTTAAGACTGCAACAAAAACTTGAAGAGATGTTTAATATTCCAGCTGGCGAAGATGTTTCTTCCTAATAAATTGCTTATACAAGTTTTACGATATTTTTTGTGTGTGTTGTTGTGTGTTGATTTTGATGCGTGCCGAGGCGTAACATTTGGTTAAGTTCTTGGCGGTCTTCGCACTTGACTGTTTTAGCCAAAATTGGTGCGCATATAGCCTGCAAATGGAGATGGGTAAATCAAGTCAGCAGAGAGTCATCAGTTGGCAACGCGAATAAATTCGTAGCCAACTTTTGGGTGGAAGCTGCAAAAATGCAATTAATTTTAGGCAAAAAAGCACTGAGAGCATGAATATATTATGAACGAATGACAAATGGGCAATTTTGAGTGTGCAATTGGGCGTGTCCGCAGGTAATTTGAATGCCTCATGTAACCTAGAAGCAAATTAATTAAGCGCAAAGCCAACGCGACAACTTACACATTAAATTAGTAGGTAGTTGAGATACAGTTTGGTTTTATTTAAAATTAGTCAAGAGAGGGGAAGGGTAATAAAAAGCGGTAACAAAAATGCAATAACAAGGGACGGGACACACAAAAGCAGATACTTAGGTATAGCCACGATAGGAATTTGAGCCATAGGAATTTGAGCCATAGGAACGATCCCTGGACGGAGGCAGGCCAAAGCGATCAGTGTCGTCATAGTAGCCATAACCACGATTCCTCTGGCCCTGATAATCCCGCTGCCAATAGCCCGAATATTGCCTCAAACCTCCATTACCTCCGTAACCTCCATAGCCCCCATATCCGCCTCCTCCCAGGATGTTCGTGGTGGGATAACTGCTGGTGGGATAATAGTTTACAGAGCCATAGCCCTGGGTGGGATAGTAGTTGGATGATCCGTATCCTCCCTGGTTGGGATAGTAGTTGGTGGAGCCATATCCAGAGCCCGGATAGTATCCCGATGAGCCATAATAGTTCGTGTTATAGCCGGGATAATAGCCGTTGTTTGGGCGATTGTAGTTGTAGCCATAGTTGGGATATCCTGAGCCGGTTCCAAATAGGTTAAGCACTGCAAAATAAGTGAAAAAAGTATTTTTAGTAAGTGTGTTTAATATAGCACAGAGAGAGAAATAAATAACTATTAAATAAAAAATATTTTACTAAGCTACAAAATAAATTTGTATAAAAATCAATAACAATTAAAAGTATTCTTAAAAAACGTTGAATCGTTTGAATAGTTTTGTAAACATTAAAATTTGTTATAATATTATATTAAGTGCCTACAAATGTCTATTTAACGATGATATGTAAAAAACGTTTTCAAACTATATCAGTTTATATATTTTTCTTGCTCCTATTTTAAATGATTTTAAATACTTGTTTTTTACACCTTGAACCTTAAGTTAACATTTCTTTAAAGTACAATATGTAAACACTATAAAGGCAAAATAATTTAATAAAATATTTAGTCCACATTAAAAAATGTATTTCGGTTACAAAACAAACTTAAATGAATTCGATTACTATGTATCCAATTTTCTTTGCTTTTTCTCAACTAATTTCTTGTACTCACACTTGGCAGAAGTCTCGGCGGTGGCCAAATCACCTGTCGACGTCCTGGCATCCGCTGTTACCACCTGGGTTTGTGGCAAGGTGGCACTCCAGGCTCCATGTACGGCCAACTGAAATGTCGTTTTAGGGGCTTTTGCTTAAGGGAATCTCCACAAATTGGATATCGCTCAGAGCACTCACCATTAGCGTAAATAGCCTGAGGAACATGGCTGCTTTTATGATTTTTAAAAACGAAAAACGACAAACGAAACGAAACAATCAGAACACTGTGAAAAACTTCCCGGAGAAGAGAGCTTTGGAAACCAAGACAACTGCTTGGTTCGCTTGTTGGACGTTAAATAATTCTGTTTCTCAGACGAGGGGCCAATTTATATTTTTCATTTTCCGGCTGAGTTGCTACGCTCAAGTTGAAGTCGCCGTCGACGTCGCCGAGACAAACAATCCAAAAACCAAAAAAAACCAAAAACAAAAAACAAAACAAAGCCCCCAACTCTCGCACTTGTCGCACTTTTTCATGTGTATCTCACTTGGAAGCCAAGCTTGCTTTTATTACTCATACGACACGTTGGTGGTGGCCGAAGCGAAACTTCAGCTCAACAGGTGGGAAATGGTTGCTATCCAGCCCTAAAGAGTTCTACCGATTCTCTGGGCAGCCACAGAGACCTTTTCTGCCAGTGATTATGTATTATTATTAATAATACGCGTAATATTCTCAATTACACGAGGTAGGTGACAAAATAAATGCCCCATTTTGCCATCTTCCAAGTGCGTGAGCCGAGTTTAATTTTACATATTTGCCTTTGCAAAACTTTAACAAACACAAATAGCAAAACAGAGAAAAAACCCCGCCCACAGCAAACCATTTAATATTTACCCTTAGTTCACAGATCGCATTTCTTTCAAGTTTCACCGCCAGAAATGAATGAGAATAGCAAGCTCTGTTTGTTTATCATATCTTTAATTCCAATTATCCACAGAGAGTTTGCTTAACAAATATTTAATGTATTTGACTTTTGGTTGTGCCTTGTTAACTTTTTTCTTGCATAATAGCCGGTAATCTTGGCCACATACAGAACGAAAAGTATTTCATAAACGCCAAAGACCTTGAGTAGTTGTATATTCATTCATAAAACTCGAGCTGCGACGGTGACTAGAAAGGTTTTGGAAATTATCTGAAAGTGTTGGTATTTGTATTTACCTGAATTTTGACCTCCATCTAAGCCCTAAGCCAACTGAAGAGTTCACAGCTAATGTTTAAGAAAAAAACAATGTGTGAAAAGTATCGGCTATTTGGCGGCATGCGGGTATTGCAACTCCATAGATATTTATTTACCATTGTCGTAAAATTAGCCAAAAACTGGGTTACACATAGGCTCAAGGTAAAATTTGTTACAAGCCAAAATATTTTGTGTATTTACTGTTCACCTGGCAGAGCCACGTGTCTAGATAAGTAGACAAATACCTAAAATTAATTTAGAGCCAGAGAAATTTAATAAATGCTAATAAAATAACTCTGCTCCGTTTACCTTGAGCTTGAGGCAACAATTTTCCAAGCCTTCCAGCCTTAAAGGTATTTCATAGGCATGAATTCCATTTCTTACCTTCCTATCAAAACAACAACGAACCAAAACAGCAAAATAACAAAAAATAAACAAAAGTCTCCGTTTTCACGATGGCTTCACTCCGTGTTTTTGTTCGTCTATTGATTTCAGGTCCTTTGCCAAGGAGATAGCTCCACTCCAAATAAGTGAAGAAAAGAGCCTTTCAAATATTTGGGAATGGGAAATTTTGTTGGGAGATATTTCATGTCGACAGCCATTTTACGCATCATGAGCGTTAGATAAATATAATAACAAGATGAAAGTCGACTGCAACGAACCCTGGAAATCCCAGGTTATCATACTTATAGGTATTAAATCAGTTACTAATATTAAAGGAAAAATGTTTATTTTCACAAATTAAAATAAATATTATTGTTATTTTACTTATTTTATGTATGATTGACTCTTATATACCCTCGTTGCCCATTTGTTTTTGCCAGGCGTCAAAGATTGCGGCTTACACAAGTCATTATTATCGTAATTTTCACTTATTTTTTATAAAGATTTAATTTCCGAATTGGATTTTTGAAATTGTGTGGGAATCGAGGTTTGTCTAGGACTAGCGATTTCGTTGCAATAAATAAATAAATAAGATACAGCATCAAAGAGATTTCTTAAGGTAACACAATCTTTAAAAAAAGGCACTAAAATCTTTAATATATTCCCTAATATACCAGAGTAAATACGCTTAATAAAGGTCTTTGAATTTTGGCCTGGAAAACATCTTTGTCTTTACAGAAGTCAAATGCTACTTACCTTACGATTTTATTTTATCGCATACTAAATTTTATTTTTTTTTGTGAAAATAAATAAACAAACTTTTAAAAGAACTTGTGGTTAATGGAATCCGACATTTTTCCACAGACTCTCATCCAAAATAAAGACTGAACAGGTAAACTGAATCTCACCGATCGTAGTATACTTTAAGGCATAACTAAAATATTTAAGTACTGAATATACACAAAGTGGAAAAAATGGCGCAGACATCTGTTAAAAATCTATTATCCCAACGGAATGTCTGAATAATACGGCTCTACAAATTAACAAATATCTGTACTGCTAAATGGAAATGTATAACTCAAAGGTGTATCAATTTCTGCATATCGCTAAGGGTTTTTATATTTAAATTATTAAGTAAGACAATAAACATGTATTGCAAAAGTATTTTTTATTGAACAAACTTTTTTTTAACATTGTTTTAGGCATTCCGGCGATATTAATTTGTAGGATGATATATTTATAATCATCGCGGCTGGACTGATCAAAATATATGTATATTGCAGATGTGTAGAATCGTGAGGAAAACGTCGTGGACCTCCAAGCATTGATGGAATAAATTTAATTTAAAAACTTGTTTATTCCCCAATCAATCCAATCGAAACTTTTCCCTTTAACCCAAATTTAAAACAATAAAACCAAGACAAATTTTTTCTTAATTTTTTATTTAATTTCAATATTTCTCTTTTGACATAACAATTCATTATTCCGTCTCAATCATTATTAGAGTAGACATTAAATAAACTAAGAGCTAAAGTTGATAAAAAATCATAAAGAAATAAAACTGAACAAAATCATAAAGAAATAAAAAGCATACACAAATGCATAATAAACAACATGTCACAAAACAATTATCTCTTTTTTAGCCAATTCTCAGTGCTCTGTCAATGGAAACGTCTAGATTACAAATAGAGTATTTAAAGGAGAATTTGCTTGCAGAGCACCGATACTCGTCGTGGACAGGCGGTCTGGAGTGCATTTACCAAAACTGCTGAGTACAAGATCGCCAAAATTCAAATAACACAAGAAATCGAACACATTAGCTGGGCTCTCGCTCCATCGATTGGCCCTTCTTAAATGCAGACACTAAAAACACTTAGACTAGGTTTAGTTTTTCTTTTCTTGGGGAGGTAGGATCGAGGTTGGGATTGGATTAAAGCGGGATCTGGGATCAGGGAATTGGGTGGTTCTCTTGTCCTTGTCTTAGTTCGTCGCGCTAATCGGCTTGATCTCGGGTATGGGATCAGTCAGGATCTTTACCTCCTCGGGTGTAACCTGTACTTTGACTTCCTCGGAGGCTGCTGGAGTGGGTTCAGCCTTAACTTTAACCTCTTCGGAGGCTGCGGGTTTGGGCTCAACCTCTACCTTAACCTCTTCGGAGGCTGCGGGCTTGGGCTCGACCGCAGCTTTAACCTCCTCAGAGGCGGCGGCTACTGGTTCAGCCACAACCTTTTCAGGGATGGGGTCAACCAAAACCTTCACCTCCTCGGAGGCAGCAGCTACGGGCTCAGCCTTGACCTCCACTGGAGCCTCAGCGTCGCTGGTCTCGCGTTTCTTGTGTAATCTTCCCGGCAGATTCTGGGTGCATGAGCACGGGCACATGCACTGATCCTTGGGAGCTGAACCCGTCAGCACCGAGTGCAGGCTGAAGGAGGCCGGCTGAACGCCCAGCGGGAAGGGATCGATGTTCGAGTGCTGATAGATGGAGTTCTCCTCGCAGTTGGAATAGTACTCCTGCGGCAGGATCACCACAGGCATGAGGGCGATGACAGCGCCCTTGGGGATCTTGTCCGGCGGATAGAAGGCCGGCTGTCCGGGTGCCTGCGGTATCACCGGCAGTTGGGTCAGTGACATGGCGTTTATTATGCTGCCGAAGTTTGCTTGTCCATTGAAGCCGGAAAATTGTTTGTTAAAGTCAACGGAGGCGGGATTGGGATAGGAGTTCGTGGTGGTTGTGGTGGTGGTAGAGGTAAGGGTGCTTTTCGATGAGTGCGTCTTATCGGCGTCACACACACAGGACTGATCTCTGCTGATCGATGGCACATGCAAAGGTGGAGAGGGACGTGGCGTTACTTTCGGTTCAACGTAAATGGGCGGTGGTCTCGTCACGGGCTTGTACGGAACAGTCACGGGCTGGTAGGGGACAGACACAGGGGGAACCTGTGGCGTATGGTATTGGATCTGGGCGGGCGGTGCGGTGTTCACCTTCGCGAAAGGTCGGGGCGTCGAGGGTTCGTAATGGACCGGAATGGGGGCCGGGGTCGGGGTCTTGGTCACGTATTTGGGCGTCGGTGGTGGTGGTGGTAGGTACGTATGGTTTTCAATATTACCCGTTGTCACTGGCGGTGGTGTAACGCTCTTATGTGGCTTATCCTGCTCAATAGTGATAGCCGGGACCTTTGGCTGTACGATCGTCGTCGTGGTTATTTTTTGGGATGGCGGTTGAGGTTGTGGAACGGGAACGGGAACATAGGGTTTTGGTGTGATTGGGAAAGAAGGAGGAATATAGGTTAGTGGTGGCTTTGTCGTTATGGGTTCTTTCTTAATAACATAATCATTGTTGTGTTCGTAATTCGGCTTAAAGACTGGCTTGGTGGGTTCAATGACTTTTGAGTAGGATGGGGGTGGTATCGAGATTTTACCGGGTTGGTCCGGTGGCAGGTAGCCCTCCGTTTCCTTGTCCGAGTAACGGGGATCGTTGGGCACATGGGATGGAGGTCCTCGGCCTGGTGGTCCAGGTGCTGGGGGTCCTAATAATTTAAAAGTATTTTGTTTTAATTTCTTGTCACATGAGACTTGTATTCAGATCTCTTACCAGGTGGGCCGGGACGAGTGGGTCCGGGAGGTCCTGGTGGGCCGGGACGAGTGGGTCCAGGGGGACCAGGTGGGCCGGGACGAGTTGGACCGGGTGGGCCGGGAGGTCCATAGGGTCCCTTAGGTCCTGGACGATCAGGTCCGGGTGGGCCTACGAGATTAGGGTTCATGTTAAATGGGAAACCTAAAAGACAATTCTCTGTAACTTACCGGGTGGTCCAGGAGGTCCGAAAGGTCCGGGCTTGGTGGGTCCCTTAGGTCCGGGAGGTCCTAGAATTAGGTTTAAGGATGTAAAATGAGTAATGGGTATAAAGAGCCAATCTCCAGGACTTACCAGGTGGGCCGGGGGGTCCGGGAGGTCCGTTGGGTCCGGGTGGGCCATTGGGTCCCTTGGGTCCGCCGGGTCCTTTAGGTCCGCCTGGGCCGCCAGGGTCCTACGCCGCCGCCGTCTCCGTTGCCGCCGTTGCCGCCTTCTCCTCCGTATCCGCCCTCGGGTCCGACCACATGGACATATGGTGGTGCTGGAGGACCAGTGGGGCCTTCAACGTGAACATATTTACCCGAGTCATCGTGATAATACCGACCATCGTTAATACCTGTTGACGGAATATCAGTGTAACATGAGTATTTATTTTCCTTGTTTTATAGAATTCTCCAAAAGATTACTCACCGTTATAGCGTCCGCTACCACCGTCATATTTACCGTTATCTAGAGGATAGATTTTAAGATCATAAAAATCGTTCGATTAGAAACGGTGCAAATAAAAAGTGGACTTTCCACATGCTCACAAATTAACTACAGTTACAGGACTAACTACATTTAATAGTATATAAACTACTACAATGGATTTCCTAAAACTGGTCTACGTAATTACATAACATTAGAGTACATTCAAAGGTTACATGCTAAATGGTCTAGGCCGACACCAAAACAAAAATCATAACAACAAAGCAAACAAGTTGAATGGAATTAGTATCAAACTATGGGTTTAGTTGAGGGATCAGGACACCGAATACCAAACAAAAACATATCATAGGTAATAATTGTTAGTTGGCAGTTATAGAGGTAATTAGTAGTCATTGCTCAAGCGTTTTAAACTTTTTCATGTGCCGTGTAATTATTTTACAATAAATGGTGTTTTGGAGTGTGTGTGTGGGTGTGTTGGTGTGGGTGTATCTGAAGGGATCGGTGCAAGCATGAGTGATATAACTGTGATAAACTTGAATTTCTTTTCAATCGATATCTTTTGGTGCAGAAAGGATAGAGAGTGAGGTATATTTATATAGATATATTGGGATTGTGCGCTCTTGGGAGAGGTGCTCTGATATAGGATAACTAAAAATCAAAAAACGTGCCCTAGCATTTGCCTGACTTATATGTGTGTATAGTATGTGGGTTCTTTTTTTGGGAAATTGCAAAGTAAAATTATAGAATATATTGCAATAGGTAATAAGGTGCGAAATCATTGTGTTTCTTGGCTGAAAATAAACGAAAAGTCCTTAAAATAGTTTAAAGTTTAAGTAAATTATTGTTAAATAGACATACGGATAATTTAGCAATGTCTTACAAACTAAAAGCCTTGAAGAGGAAAATTTGAACGAACTGATCGCACATTGTATGTATGAGGAATTCGTCGATGTGTTCTTTAGGACCTTTTGGGCATCGGGTAGAATTTTATGTGGTTTACTTTATCCGCTCCATCCACAGCTCGTTCAAATTTTGCTCTCCAAGCGTAGAAAATCGTTGGAGGCTAACCTGCTTGATATCCAATGGCCCCAGGAAAACCGGTCTCGGTGTGCGTGTAGGTGCTTGTTCCCTCAGTTCCAGGGCGATACTGGCCACCAGCAGCGATTCCGAAACCGCTACCCGTTCCAGTGCGATCGCCGGAACCGGAGCCACCACCGTTTCCGGTGGTATAGCGATCACCGGCACCGAATCCACCACCGTTTCCGGTTGTGTAACGATCACCTGCGCCGATTCCACCACCGTTTCCGGTTGTGTAACGATCTCCGGCACCGATTCCGGAACCACTGCCCAGGCCAGTGCGATCGCCATCCCTATAGACCGGTTTTCCTGAGGCTCCTCCTCCCGCGCCGACAGGTCCCAGGCCGCCAGGTGGCCCCGGTGGCCCCTTGGGTCCCTTTGGTCCATTGGGACCACCAGGACCATTGGGTCCGAAGCCTCCAGCGCCTCCAAAGCCTCCATTTCCACCGAATCCTCCATTTCCGCCATTTCCACCATTAGGTCCAACCACATGGTTATAGGGATTATTATCCGGCACGTACTGGCCATCATCTAAAAGGACACAAACTTTGCAGTTCCCGATCGCAGATCCCGCTATAGCTCATTGCTCACTATTGCTGCCCGGAAGCAGGGTGTTCACCGAATGGAAGGACGGCGCCTGATCTCCGGGATGACTGTGATCCGAGTGACCCTTGTCGGTGCCAAAGATTCCCGTGCCCTGGGGCACCAGCGGACCCGTGGGCTTGTGGATGGGCAGACTCTTCTGGTCGGAGCCCTTGATCACCAGTGTATTGGCAGAGAACGATGGTATCGCATCGTTGCTACCGCCCTTGGTCTTAAACTGGAAATTTAGGCAGGTTAAAAGAGGTTTCATGGGCGTTCTTGGTCATGTTCCAGAATAAAATTCATTGACAGAGAAAATTAAAAAAATTTTTTTTTTTTTTTTTTTTTTCGTATATGATTTTTTGACCACAATAAAAACTGGTAAAATAGTAAACAAAATAAATGATGTGTCCTTCAGGAACTTGAATTCTAGGAAATGACCAGGAGCCGCCCAGGGAATACCCTCTAAAAACCCTTACATCTTCAAGGAAGAATGGGACTCCGTGTTGGGCGCCATCCGCGAACTTTCCGCATCCAATGGGGAAGTAGAGTTCGTGCCACTGCAGCAGGATGCCCGCCGGCGATGGTCCACCAGCGGTTTCGTTGTACAGATGCGGCGGGAAGGTCTCCACGGGCTTCTCCGGCTCCACGGTGCGGTAACCATGGGCATCGGCCACGTAGTGTGTTGCCCGGAGGAGATGGTAGGGATCGATGAGGCCGTAGCAACCGTAGGTGACTCCATCGGGACCGCGGGTCTCGTGATGGAAGTTACCGGTCTTGCCGACATCATAGCCATACCGATAGGCATCTTTTGGGTGGGTAATTCGTAATCGTATCGATTTGGATTGGATTTGTGGGTTTGGGTTTTTGGTTGTTTGTTTGGTTTGGAAGAGTAATGTTTAGAGTATAACGTTTTTGTTTTTGGTGTAATTTGGTGTGCTTTGCTTGTATTTTTTTTTTTTGGCAGTGCTGTGAAAACCTGTAAATGGTGTGTTTATATAACCCTAAGACTCTCGACTAACTGACTGTGATCTAACATCTCTTAAAGGGCGCTGTAACTGAAAGTTTGACAAATAACCTAATCAGATGAAGTTTGTATAAAGAAAATGTTGGTGTTTGTTGTGTGCTGTTTGTTGGTTTGGTTTTCTTTTTTTTTTAATCTTGTTTTTTTTTGTTTGTTTGTTTGTCTGTAATCAATTTTGAGGTGGTGAGGTAGAGTTATGAGTATGCGAAGCATTTTTAAAGAGGTTTCATGTAGAACTTTTGGCCACTGAAGAACAAACGCTTACATAAAACTGTAGAAAGAAGTTTTTATATTTATATGTAAGAGAAAGAGAAAGTAGCATAGAATAAGAGGGAGAGAGAGATAGTAAATGGTTGATTGATTGTTGAGCGTGTATGTATATATTTACAATTTGAGTATAGCTACGACGCATACTACGAGTTCTACGGGGTGAGTTTAGTAAAGCTGCTACGGAGATATATATAAATGTATATATATGGAGGGGTACTACAGTTGGTTGTTGTTGTTTTCGATTTTGGGGTGTAGATTAATTAATGTAAGTTGGTTGAACTATCAAACAGGGGGTGGGGGTAAGGGGGGTAATACAAATACTTAGGACTTAGGTACTACTAACAATTTGTCAATTTAGCTACTTAAATGGTATATAAATAACAAAAAACAAAGACTAACTAACTGCATGGATGGGGGGTCATATCAAGAATACATATCTACGATATGGATAGGATGGGCAGTACGAAATTCAACTACATTTTTTTACAAAGGTTATGGTTCTAGTTTTACTTTTTGGATGTTTTTTTTTTTGGAATGGATTCAAGCAGCTTAGATAGACACGGATAATGCAAATTGTAAAACGGGTTCACTTACTTGTGTCAATGTTTGACGAATAGTATTGACGGTTCGTTGTCTTTTGGTCGTTGATGTCGAGAATAAGACGACGGTTCTCTTCATCGAACTTTGCAGAGTAGACGCATTGCATCAAAATGCAAGCGACGGCCTGAAAAAAAAGACGAGGCGAATGATTAATGGTGTTGTCTACGGACAGAAACATACCCAAAACCCAAACATACAGCTGTCGAAAGATTTGTCACATTCATGGCACGCCCCCACAGCGAACTAGTATCTCAGAGATTTTTAAGTCTCGACTGAATTTGCATACTGCGGCCCCACAGAGAGATGAGTCAAAAACACGAGCTCGTTTTTGGTTATGTGTATCTTCTCTGGCGCAGCCATTTAGATCCGGTTCGATTCGAAACCAAAGCGAAAAGTAAAAAACCGTTCACCAAAAATTGCTAACAAAATGTCAAAGGCATAATAATCAAATCACACACACAGCACATTCTTGGCTCACTCGTCAACCGTTGACAGACATTTTATTTGCTGGAACTGGATTGGCTAATGCTAATGTTAATTTTTCCAAAAATTTGTCATAGTCGAAGAAAAACTAGTTGGCTTTTCAATGACAGTAATGGACAATTAGCTTAGTTCTAATAAATGCACTTGTCGGCATTCTGAGTACTAGTAAATCTGGTTTCAGCACTCAACTGTCCCACATAATCGTTGGATCATCTTCTCACCGAAGATCTCTGCCTGAACAACTGAGATTACGAAATTGTTTCGTTCATTGATTTGCATAAATTGCCCATAGAGTTAATATAATCAAGCCCAGTTCCGGCATGGCCAAGACTTCCTTATACAAAACGAGTTCTTTTAACCACACATCCTAATACAGAATTCATAAATGGAGACATAATTCTTAAATATGTCGTTGTGCTGAATTCGGCGACACACAGGTGCGGAAAATGACCTTCGCAATATGCTAAGTAATTAATTTGTTTATAATTTGATAGATTTGTTCGAGCCCAAATTGAGGCCCCAAAACCCAAACCCAATCTCTTTGTCGAGGGTGTGTTTGTCTTAAGGTTGAAGACGGGAATGCAGTAATTAAATGGGAAACAATGGCAGTTTATGGCAATGGTTAACACCCGCCATAGATTCCATCTTTCAATGGCTCCGTCGATAAGGTCAATAATTTTGCGTTTCTGTGGGTGCAAACAAAGTGGAAACCAAACCATGTGAAGGAAACCAAAAATGCGGCGACAAAACAAATGAATTTCTCATAAAACAAATTTTATTATTATTTATTTGCCTATCGCGGCCATCGAATGAATTGAGAATGAGATTTATGCAAATCGTTGCTCGATGGATAACTGTCTTTTGATTGGCATATCTTCAAGTTTAAAAAAATTTTGCCAAATTTTGCCTGCTCCATAATCTCCGCCACTAATCAATAATACAGAAATTATGAAAAAATTTCAGTGCTCATTAACAATTTAATTTTGATATTTAATTTATTATGCTGACAACGGAGGTCGTTTCCATCTCACCCACATTCCCGAGAGCCTTAGGGCAAGTTTTTAATACGTAAAAGTGTAGCCGGAAATTTTTGTTACACATTTTTCTTCCAGTTTTACGTTGCGTGCCCGCTTTTATGTCAATGGTGGTTAAATATTACAAAAGTTTTTCATTATTTTCAGTCCTTATTGATTTTTAACTTGTTTTGGAAGTTGATTACGTTTGAAGCCCCAAAAACTTTGTCTTTCCTTTATGGGAAACTAGCATATTGAGGAAGCCTTTTCTTTTAGTAAGTTGACATGGGGAAAAAGTGATGGATTGATTGATTGATGTGGTTTGTTTTTGCCATTTGAAAGGGAAAAGGAGCTCTCAAATTGTCAAAGGAGTGGGAAATGTACTTAAAATTGAGGAAAGCCATATGTCCAACAAAATTGATCAGAAATTGAGGGAAAATGATTTCCTGAAGAAATTTTATAGGTTCATTGAAAACCCTTTTTTGTTGTTTTATTTAAATATTTTTTAAACTGCTACTTCATTGACTGTAATGACTCTATAAACTTACCCTGATTTCATAACTAGGTTGGGCAAAAAACTGACAAATTCATTTCTTATTGGTAATTAAACTCTGAAATTGAGTGAAGGGGCAGCCAAGCCCGCTTTTAAGCTGCTGATCGCTGCACAAAGACTCCCATCAATTGCCAATCAATTAAACACAAAAAACCAACTAACAAATGTGGGCCAAAATTATGAAGAGGCGATTTTTGAGTTGAAAATGCAGTAAATCAATTCAAAGGCGCATATATCATGAAAACCGAGTGGCGGCTGACGTTGTGACCCAAAAAACGCATATAGCTACGCCTTGAGAACCAAATCGTTCTCTATGTATACATAGTAATAATAATGTGTAGTATGCACAATGATCCAATGAATCTTGAATCTTAAAGAGTTTTGCATAACTCACCGCCTCAGCAGAAAAATTTATTAATCGACTTTTTCGCACGCACAAGATGTTGCTGTTGCTGTTTGTTGTTAACATGATTTCGTGTACAACGTCTTTTTCGTCATTATCATTCATTATCATCTTGATCATAATCATTCCAAAAAATAACCGAACCGGTTTAGTCATCCTCACACTTTTCGCTGAAGTGTCTTGACTGCTTTTGCCCTTTGGCGGTTCGGGGCGAAACTTTTTTCGTGTAAGTATTTATACTTTTCAAGGTCGTTTGGTATCTTATGCCGGCGGCCAATGAATTAAACAAGAAAATGTATTTCGGTTTTTTTATAAATCGAAATAAAATGCAACTGACTTTGGGGACGGCGACCTTAATCGATGACATCTTTTTTTTTCGGATGCAGTTTTGGGAGCTGCAGGGAATTGTGAAATTTTCTCTTTGACGAAACATTGTTGGGGAATTGTGAAATGTCTGTTGCCACACATGCATATTCCCCACCAAACATTTGCATAAAGTAAGAGATAAAAAGATGGTAGTAAAAATGACAAACAAACATTCATAATGAGCCTAAACGGCAACCAGTCTTCCCCTCAGTAACAAAAGAGTTATAAGAACCTAACTAAAAAGTTTAAAAAAAATCAATTTTGATTTGAACGATAAAATCAAGTAAAACCAGCTATGGTTTCGGATTTTCCAGTTAATCCAGACTCCGATTTAATTAGCGCCGCATCTAGAATTCTTTGAGAGCAGAACAGTGCTAATGAGTTCAGTCCACATCGATAGACAAACGAATTAGTCAGGTTGATCTGAGACAAAGCTGGGAATTTGTCCACCACGAATGTATCTCATTAACTTTCGGGGCTGTGAGCTGTCACTGAACTTCCACTGGACTTGTTCTGATTTATTAAAGCAATTAAAAAATAAACCGTTGGGCTTGGCACGTTTAAACATCTCCAGAGGTGACATCATATGGTTAAATACTTTTACTTTCAACATTTGGCATTTAGCTGGAGACTTATAACTGCTTTTGCATAGCGTTTTCGTTTTTATTTAAACCAGCCAAAAGACTTCCTCTTCCACCTCCATCATCGCCTCCATTTAGCTCCATAGCAGCCGCCTTTGGCAATTGTCTCTCCCAATATCTAAACACAAACGATCAAGAGCTAATTTGCATTTCTAGATTTTGTATTATAGATACTTGTATCTCCTCTATATAGATTCCATATTGAAATTTGCCACAGACGTATGCCAATAAAAGAGGCCCATAAATTTAAACGAGACAAAAAAGACCTTATGGGCCCCAAATAACGAAAGTTCAGAAAGAACCAAAAAAAACTGATGAGCTATGAAAGTGAATGGAAGTCGTTAAAGTTCTGTGAACTTTTTGAGAAGGTTGTTCTAGGTGGCTTTAAAGGGTTATATTTAAAGGTATTTTTAAAAAAGAATCCTTCTACTTTTTTAAAAATTATTTTATAGGCAATTTTTAAAGGCTTTTATAGTACCCCATTTTTATTATTCATTTTTTTTTCAATCCCATCCTTTTGTAACTGTTAAATTAAATATTAAAATTTAACTATTCAATAAACACGCTTTACGCTCTATTTAACAGCCATCTAAATGAATTTGGCCTAAAAGCCAACAGCCAACTGCTTGTCATGCCAAACTCGACTTTTGCTACTCCATTTTATGACTCAAACTTGCGATTAAATCTCTTCAAATTGCACTACACAAAGTGGAGAAGAAAATTCCGCGCACTCTTTAAAATTCCGCACAACCAAAGTTGAGAACAAATTTATAAAAAAAAGAAGATAAGAATGTAGGGCCAAGATGAAATGCCCTGTCAACGCTTGCCGCTGGGCATTAACAATATTTTTCGCCCCCGACTTCGTATCTTATTTTTATTTTGTTTGTTTGCTGAGTACGTGTCTGGCAGAATATCTTAGCCCGATACAGAGGCTTAAGCTTGGGCAGGCTGTGGTGATAAATTCCCGAAACCCCAAAAGCTTAACCCCAAACAGACCGAAGGGGAATGGGTCAAAAAGGCAGGCAGGTGACAGAGCCATTTTTTCTAGCCCGAATCGAGATAACATCGCAACTCACTTAGACCATCATTATGGCACCTTGTGAACGTAAAAACCTCAAATAAAAAGAAACAGCAGTCGCAGCAGGTAAAAAAAATTAACAACTTTTATATGAGTATTATCTAAGAAATTATCTAAGAATTTTGCAGGCCATAATCAAATTAACATAGTCTTTCCTAATGAAGCAAATCCTTGACTCACAGTTTAATTTAACCTCAACTTTCGCAGATGTTTTGACAAATGATATAAAAACCAAAATTTGCATACTGCACACAATAACAATTTAAATTAAACTCTCTCTCTCTCTGTTAGTTAAATACCCAGAAATTCATTTAATTTGGTAAACAACAAAATTGTTAGCTGCTGCCACATTTTTGTGCGTTGACTCGTCTTGACTGAAAACACAGCACAATTCACGAATATCGATTGGATTTGAAATTCAGTGAAGAGAAGGCAAAAACAGCCAGTTAAATAAACACTGGCAGTGGCACTGGCACCCAAGCCTTTTGCGTTGTGCGGTTAAACAAACAGAAGTAACTGCGTTTGCATCGGATCGTTACGAAATTGCCGGTGTTTGTATTTGTTTGTTCAGCAAAATGCCGGTTGGGCTACTATTATTATTATTTTTACTAACCTTACTCGGACATTGTTGCCCATACTTTGGCAAATAAACCGAAATAGTTATAATTTGACCCGGACTTGTTAACGCTCGTTAAATAGGAACTTTATGGGCTCTACAAGTATTCCACATGCAGTTTTTAGACTGAAGCCTTGAAATTTGGTTGCCATGCATTATTTGACATTATTTTTAGCCAAGTGCTAAATGATATGGCCAACATAAATTATTACAAAGCAAGAAATGAAATAATATTTTAGTTGGCCAGCAAAAGATATTAAAGTAAGGTTCAAGTTTAAGCTATTTATGATTTAAACAAATTAAAATAACATTTACATTTAAACACAAAATATTTAATGTCCTACCATTTTATAATTTTTAAAAAATGTGACAAACTTCAAAAATATTTTTTTCTTAAATATTCTATCAACTTACCATGCAAAGTGCTGCACGCGCCATTTTGCAACGAATTTGTTGGTTTATTTGGTATTTAGGTATTTGGAATTTTACAATAGAATAAACTCAGTTATCCAATTTCCAATCTTGAAAAAGAAGAAAATGTTTATTTTAGATGGATTTAGATGACAGGCACAGTTTCACACTAATAAGGTTAAGAATTTGTTTGCAAAAACTCCGTCTTGTTTATCCTTGCAATTAGTACAGTTCGCTTGAGGCTGGGATATGGCCTGGGATATATTGATCTCACAAGTACAAGTGGTGGTTTTAGTAGTAGTATTTACTTTTAGGAGCCTAAACTAGAGCTCATACCGTGGTGACCGATGTGGACGAACTGAAGATGAACGCATCGCGTCTTTGCCATATAAACAGAGGCAGACGCGAAACAAAAAGGTGAAAAAAACTCGACACGAAAAAAAGACTGAAATCTCGACTTGAGAGCTTCAGAGCTCCTAACCAATACAGACTGGGCTTAAAGTGCGTGAGGTTGTGTGAGTGGAACGAGTTTATTTTTTATGCACGCCTTTATTTTGTATTTTTTTTTTCGCCGGATTCGTTAATTTATTTGGCCAAGCGCCGGAGAGATGAGCTTGAACTAAGCGGAGAACACGGGTCGTATACTTGATGATAAATTGATCACTCTCTTCGGAACGATCTTTTCTCTCCCGAAAGCTACGGAATCTCTAGGATATGCTTGCGTGCCTCAAGAATTTAAGTTCACTTTCAGGTTCTCGAGGGGTTCATTAATATTTAAAGATTTAATTTTTTTTTCCTTCCCCCCCTCCCCTTATTTTATGTTTTATTATCTTTTGTTTTGTTTGTCCAAAGAACATTTTTTGTCTTTAATTGAAAATTCGAGTTTTTCGTGTTTATTTTGATTTAATTTTATCGTTAATCGAAGAGTGATATTTTAGCTATACATAGATAGATAGATTGTTGTTGCCGTATTTTTTTTTTCTGGCTCCCGCCGTTGAGGTTTTATTTTTTGCTAAATATTATTTAGATGGTTTATTGATTTAATTAAAGCTATGCAAAAAAAAAGAAAGGCAAGTTTTGTTTTATTATCTCGCCGATTTCCGTATATACTAGTTTTTCTTCCTGTGTATGCAAGAGGCATAATTAAAATACCTTTGCAGACAGAATATAGTTATTTCTAAATCTTGAAATGAACTCACACAGTAGCCAAAGAAATTAATCACTGAAATCACGAACCCAATGTCAGATAGGAAATTGCTAATCCATTTGCTATAATTCAGACACCTTTTCCATTTAGTTGCGACATGCTTCCGTTTTATGATCCGCTTAGCTAAGACTTAGAATGTTTCTCAATATTAATTTTTTTTTTTGCGTTTATTTCACAAAGAGTTGCTGACATTTAAAGCAAAATTTTTGCGGATTAAATTGGTTGAGTGCACAAAAAAGGGGAAGCAATTTCAGCTTAATACGAAAACTTGGCTTGCTCTTGAAGACAGCAATTGACACAGAAAATAATCAGCTTCTTCGCTCTTGGACATTAAACAGGATGAATTTAATGACAATGCTTAAGTCAAGGCCAAAACCCACTGAATGAAGACAATGTATAAGTATTTCGACTATAAAAACAAAAAGATGTAAAGGAAGTTTCTTATATGGTAATAAAAAGTAACGAAAGTTAAATACTCTCAAATGTGATCGAGAAATGGGGGACTTTTTTTTACTAATACATTTATTTAATATTAAGTGTTGGTACTTTGTTAAAAATTTTAAGAGGACATTTATTTAAGTTTTGTGTTTCAAGTTCAATAACTGGATATACCTTTAGCGTAGGGAATTTTAATGAAAATAAATTTTTGCTCAGCATGCAACCATCCAACGCAGCTGGGGACTCTTTTCAAAAAATATATTTACGTGGGCTAGGTTAAAAATTAAAACAAAATATATAAATTAAAATGAAGGGCCTACGGCAATATTAAGCAAGGATGAAACATAAAACTTAATTTAGTTCACTCAATAAAAATAACAAAAACAGTCAACCAACGCAGCTGGGGGCTCTTTTCATAAAATATATCTACGTGGGCTTAGTTACAAATTTAAAAAAAAATATATAAATTAAAAAGAAGGGCCTACGGCAATATTAAGCAAGGATAAAACACAAAACTTAATTTAGTTCACTCAATAAAAAAAAAAAAAACAGTCAAATTATTCTGAACATTCCTTTTACATTACCGGTGATGACCCTGACATCGCTTAGTAATCTGGCTATATCCTCAAAAGCCTTCAACATTCTCAAAGCATTTTTAAAATTTTTGCATCACTTTTTGCAGCTTCAAGCTTATCAAAAAAAAAAAATGAAACATTTAAAATGCGGGGTTTTTGTTTTGCTTTAATTTTATTTCATATGTAAATGCATTTTTGACAGAGTTTCATTGACAGTAAAATTATTAAACATAATTTCGAGATAAACCCAGAAACAGCAAAAGGTTTTTTTTCGGCAGTGAAAAGGTACAAAGAAATTGTATATATATTAAAAGGGAAGCTTAATACAAATACGAACTCTGTGGAATTTAAATAAATACATACACTTTTTTTCCGAATTTTAAGCCCACACAAAATTTTAATTTTTATGACCGCACCGAGTCACTCACAATACACGAGTTTTTTTTTTTTGGAAACGACCTTTGAGAGAACAAAACCACAAAACGAAAAAGTTTTAGCTATCATCAGTCGCAAAACAAGTTAAATTTTTGTTAATCAAATTCATAAGCTGGCGAAACTATCAAGAAATCAAATATAAATAGAAATATAGCATTTGAGATACGCTTTTGACAAGCCCAAGTCAAGTTCGAAATGGAAAAAAAAAAAAAGATACAAGAAGTGAGCAACTTTAACCTAAGATCAATATTTCATGTGAACAAAAAGAACTCGAGGCGAGTGAGCTACGCAATGGCCAGCATTTTGTAGCAGACAGAATACATCAAATACCAAATTGAGAAAGCCTACCAAAATCAATTTGCTGCAGCCTCTGCTTCTCTTGAAAACCAAAATACCAAAAGTCAACGAATCTGACTCCGAGTCGATGATGAGTCGGGATGGGAATGCAAAGCGATTCGATTCGTTACCATAAATCGTTCAACCGAATGGCCTGTTCCTCTTAGCCAATGAGTCATGGGTGTGCAGGGCAAGTCCCTTGATCCCTGGCCATGTTGCATGTTGCATTCGACGACCTTCACATCACCAACAGATATATATCCAGCTGTTTCCGTCTTCAGCCGCACGCATCGATGATGATGATGATGCTTATGTAACCGGAGGAGTTGAATGACTTTGCCCCGTTGCCCTTGTGCAATCTCTGTCCCCAAAAATAAATCAACTATGAAATCCTGATCTCCCCTTCTCCAAGTTCTCCTTTGGCTTCTGTCGAGACTTTAATTTTTTCGATTAAAAAAAAGGAACGCCCCGGTAATCCTTTAATGGCATGCGGCTGTCGAAAGGAGAATTTTTTTTTTTTTTTTTGGGGCATCCTAAAGTGAAAGGCAAAACGAACTTACGGATGCGTCACAGTTGCAGATGCGTAGATAATTTTACATCCGTTCGCAATTCTCGCAGAGTTTAATGACAGCTGCGAATTTAACAAGCTAAAAGACTTGAAAATAATTTTGTGTAATTATTTCATGAAATTCTTTTGGAATTTCTCAAGGGTTGCTACATTTTTATATTAAGGTAGTGATGAGTAACTGCAATTAGTTTGGATTGTAATTCTTGTTGATTTTGTACTTTCAGACAAACCAATTTCGGGTGATGTCATTCGAGGCATTTCATTAAAAATGCATTAGACAAATTTGTATAAATCAAAAGAATAACAGGCCTATGACGTGATTTTGGGCTAAAACAGGAGCGGATTAGACAAAAAAAATTTGTTTAATTTTATTAATATTGGTTTAAAAATGTTTTAAGATTTCTGGACATATTTAAATATTTAATGTATACAAGTATTTGGAATGCTAAATTAGATTACTTTAAAATGTTGTAAAAATTTTAATGTATTAATAAAAAAAGTTTAAACAGTAAATTTTGTTGGTTAAATACTATTAATATTTACTTTGACTTATTGTTAAAATTGTAAATGTATTAAAATGTAAACTTAACTTTCAATTGTTACCATACTCAAACTCCATATTTATAATGACTTCCAGTTTGCAAAACAAATCTTTAGTTTAATAATGAAATGATTTATAAATCATTTTATTTGGTAAATTTTAATGTTTCAGCTTGTTCTACAAATCAGAAAATAATTTGTATTATCGTTATGTGTTTAGCTGTGTTATGTTATTTATTTATAGCACAATAAGCGCCCAGAACTTAGATACCTCCAATCCGCTTCTGTCCACTTGGTCATCGCATAATACGTGAGAAATTCACTGGAGTGAAGAAGAATTCGCGGCCAATTAAAAGTTGAAATAATGCCAAGACAAATGACGACCAACGACCGGGTCTGAACGGAGTGACAGCAATTGTCTTAGGCATTCGGCCAGAAACATAATCCGCTTGGCCATCTTATCAATGATATCAGACACCAAGAACTTGTTTGGTGTTTGGTGTTGTTTGGCCAAGGTAGAGGTTGTGGTAGCAGCTGCTAACATATAAACAAATCATTTGCATACAAATTGTGACTGAACACTGAGAGAACATCAAAAACCCCGTGTATTTGAGATGACTTCGTGGAAGAGGTAACTCGATGAGAGGGTGGTGCAAGAGCCAAGGCTGAACATGGTCAAACAAAACTGCAAACAAATTTCCTTCACCTTGTTGCAATCAATCAATACACCTTGTCAACACCTCGTGAAATTTATCTGCCTCCACGGAGTGGAATTTTATTTCTTACTTCCGTTTCGAGGGGCTTAGGATGGGAGTTATACTTTGCTTATGTCATGCGCTAGTATTTGCCTAAGCCTGCTCAATATTTCTTTAAAATAATCGCAGGGCATTAAAACAATATAAATATTTATTAATTTATAAGCGAGGCATTTGTTTGAGTTATGACACCAAATTAAGCTCACACGAAACTAAGCCGCAACTTTTGAGTGGATAAAATTCAAGAAACACGCCTCCGGCGCTAGTCCATAAAAAGTTTAATGATTGTTTACAAAATACAAAAATCTGAGGAATCGTCCACTTAGATCCCACCAACCTCTTAAGACACCTCTACTAGTTTTTATCTCTGTTGTGATTTATCGAAATATAATGCGTCGGCTCACATTTTTTGTGTGCAGGAAATACAAGCCAGGAATTAAAGATAAAACGAAAAACCTGCCAAACGAATTAAAATCAGTGGCATTGAAGTTTCGCACAAATAAAAACAAAGATTAATTAAAAGTAAAGTAAAGAAGAGTTCAAATTAAACAACATTTTAGCGGCGTTTTTGGGCCCGAAATGTTGATATATTTGCTTGCCTCTCAGGTGTCACATTTTTTTTAATATTAATGGGGAGCAAAAAAGCACCTATAAAATAAAACAGCAAACATTTTACGATCCACTTCGAGGAGGAAAAACAGAAATTAGCATAGAAATAATTCAATTAGGCAACTTTGATCCATTCCCAGGTTTGTCATTAGCACACAAAGCTCACTTTAAATTAGATCATAAAAAATATATCTTGCAAAATATTAAAATTCAAAATCCAATCAAGAGCAAACAACTGAACTTTTACGATGGGCGAGAACCACATTCTCTATTTTGTTGATTTTAATCGAAGTTCGTTTGGTAGCTGGTTTTATTTGCCAAAAATTTGGTTGAAATGTGTGCGCATAAATTAGAATTTGAAATCAATTTAGTTTGGTTTTTAAGAGCTTGAACTTGTTTCGGCTGGCATGGAGTGTTAACGTCGCTTTTCCTTCATAACTTATAACTTATGTAGACACGTTTCTTATCTGAAAGTGTTATGAAGTGTCTTTTACATAAAAGTTATGGCTTTGTCTCCAGTCCTGAACCACCCATTCCAGAAGTATATCTAATGATCTGTTGGCTCAGCACTATTCCGGTGACGCAAATGTTGCGAGTCCGGATTGGCCACTTGTGGTTGGGCCCATTTGAATGATAATATCTTGGGTCGGCAGAATTATGGTCAGCCAGAGGATACTGGTTATGCTGTGATATAATATTCTATAATAACTAAGCGTCGTGTTAAACTAAAAGCCACCAAACTGTCTCAACTGCCCTGCCACGTTCGTCTATTTTAGGTAACTGTGTGAAGTTCAAGGAACTTGCTGACGCACACGAGTCGTATACTTATTCTATAGGTGGTGTCAACTAAGAGGTGAAACTTTGAATGGTTACCACTCTGCGTGTGGTCTCTCGGATGCTGATGATTTATTTTTGGGTATGACATTTCACCTGGCTAGCAGAGTATTTATCTGGAAATACGATACATCTCGTTAGCAAATCTGAATACCATCAATGTTTTTAGGAAATGGTAATCTGCTTATAAAGGCTTTTACTTTCAATGAAAGTCGGTGAAACAACAGAATACTGAATTTCTAAAGAAAGACTTTTACTTTCGTTTTGTTAAGAACTTTCGATGAAAATTAATAAATGACTAGGGGTATTCGAATATGTAAATTCATCTCAACGTTTGGGGTTTTTTTTCAAACCAAACCACCATTTAATTCCTGTTATAAACACAAGCTATTTTATTTTATCTTTCCGCTTTCGTTTTGCTTCCAAGCCCCTTATTTATTTTTATTTTTTAAATAAACCAGACAATGAAATTCATTCAACTCCATAAAGAAATGTTCCAACTTTTCGATTGCATATTCATGATGCAAACGTGCTTTATTTTTTGCCCACTATCCCAGGTCTTATGAAACTTTTATAAGCATGCTAATCTCGTTTAGGATACAAACAAGAAATCAAATAAATTCCTCATTAATTAGCGACGTCAGTGGAAGCCACAAACCGATCACATTTGGTACAGTCCTTCGTTTTAAACTTTAAGAATATAAACATTTATGATCAGAAAGGAAAGCTCTTTAAATAGATGAATCCCATTTAAGTGGACAAGTTAATCCAGCAGAAGCTCAATACCCATTTGTGTAAAGTGCCATCAACGTTGTTCTATTTCGAAAATAAAATAAAACCGACATTCCCATAAAGTTTTTAATGAGCCCAGACTAAACCCGACCTTCACGGACTCAATCAATATTTATAGATGACCAGCAGCACCAACAAAACTTAAAAAAAAAGAGAGTTTGCGTGTGGTAAACAGTAATCAATCTAATGGCTTCGCTTATTTATTATAAACAGTTTATTTTTGAGACATTTGCGTAATCGCAGGCCCAAACTCTCGGTTTCTATTTGAGGTTTTTCTTAACCGCCGACAACTTTTAATTTCAATGTGTATAAGCGTTCATTGACGCTCGATTTTGATTGAAAATATTATGCAAAATATTTCTTTGTGGCCAAAGCGATAGCAATTAATCTCTGGCCATCGCCCAAGAACAGGTATATTGCCTTTTGTTAATGAAGCGTCGTCTCGCGGGCTCGAAATTAACTTTAGATTCTGGTTCTGTGTTCATCATGTTCTACTGTAGTATCATACAGGGACTGTAACGGTTATAATTAAAAAAGCAAAAAATTACAAAATAAAAGTTTTTTTTCAATTTTTATGAAAAAATTTATTTTTAATAATTAAAATTAATTTTAATAATTAAAAATTAGTAATAATTATTAAATATCAATTTTTATATAAAAATTGCGCAATGACTTTATTTTCAATTTTTATTATATAAATTGAAAAATAAAAATTATTCGATAACTTTTATTTTAAAAATTGAAAATAAAGATTGAATCTATATATCTTTTGATCCGTAGAAGCCAGATCCAATATATATGTATATATATGATCTACACATCAATACCTTTCAGATGGTATATAATAAGTATGTATATATTAGGGTGGTCCTTATTTGGTCGATTGTTGAATTTGCAACGGGGCACTTTCGAAATCGAATATATACCTCGAAATATGAAATACCTTTTTTTTATTTTTTTAGGTCAAGGTTTAGGGGTCGCTACCAAGGTTTGAATTTTAAGGGTCTCCATACAAAAAAAAAAAAAAAAAGTTTGATTTTTATTTTTTATTTTTTCATAAATAATTTCAGAATATGAATACAAAACGTTGACTAAAATGTGAAGTCGATCCGAATATATACATACTTATTATATACCATCTGAAAGGTATTGATGTGTAGATCATATATATACATATATATTGGATCTGGCTTCTACGGATCAAAAGATATATAGATTCAATCTTTATTTTCAATTTTTAAAATAAAAGTTATCGAATAATTTTATTTTTCAATTTATATAATAAAAATTGAAAATAAAAGTCATTGCGCAATGTTTATATAAAAATTGATATTTAATAATTATTACTAATTTTTAATTATTAAAATTAATTTTAATTATTAAAAATAAATTTTTTCATAAAAATTGAAAAAAAAACATTTATCTTGTTTTTAAATTCGCCATGAAAATTTAACTTATGACAATTTTTTCCAATTTTTTTGGAGACTGTTTTGGGCTTCAATTTTTTTAAACTCATAATAATTATTTTCGGTCCCTGGTATCATAGCAGCATTTTATGCAAATGGAAAATCTTGAAACATCTTTAAACAAATTAGGCAACAAAATGTATTCTCCTCTTCCTTTTAATAAAATGTATTAAAATATTAATTTAAATTTATGTGTGTATAAATTAAGTAACACATACTTAGCTGCGATTATAAATAATTATAGTTTTTTGTCCATGCTAATTTCCCATGAACATTTCATAATTACCCTGTCTCTCTTAAATCATCTGTAACACTAGTTTACAAAATTAAAAAAAAAAAATACCCCAGAGCCAATGATAACAATTTCTGGTAGAGTTGGACTTCCAGATAACGAAAATGTCACAAAATAATTTTTCTTTGGGACAGTTTTTTTTTAAAGATTTTTTAAAGTTTAAAAAAAAAATTGTCGGCTGTCTCTTCAAGTTTATATTTATTTCTCGCGTTGTGGTTTACCGATCTAGGTGAATTTTACAAAATTCTACTGCCAATAGATACATCTTTAACATTGTCATACTAAACAATTGGATTGGATGAGTCATTTATCTGCAAGAGCTCGACAAACACAAACTTTTTGAAAATTTTGTGCTGTTAAACGACTGTAAAACGGCTGCTATACCCTTAAAAACTCGAAAAAAATCCGTTGAAAAATCATTATAGGTTTTAACTGAATTTTGGTTCCGGAAATAATCGGAAAAGCATATCATGCTAGAAATTCATTGGAAATTTGATTTCTTGTGGATTTTTTAAGTTAGACGTTTTGTTTTTTTTCGGCCGTTAAGTACAAAATTTGAACAACATCCCAGTAGGCTTATGACCTGTAAACTGTAAACAGTGTTGTCGGGTCAAAAAAAAAGCTAGTCACAATAAAAATTAAGAAAAACAAATAAATATATATTTGATATCTTCATAAAGTTTAACAACGATTTATCCACAAAACTAACTTGAAGAATTTATGTACAACGCACTAGTTTTCCTAGACTAGGGTCTTAGGAAAAATCAGTACAAACTTACATATAAGAAAGACACAAAAATTGCTACAACCACAACTCAGTGTTTAACTAAACCATTTAAAATGTAGAAGTCAAATGCACCTTTAGATATAGTGTTACTCATTTAAAAAGTTGTACGTTTTATTTATTTAAAAAAAACGATTTGGCTTTGTGTTTGCCTGCTATTATATTTGTATAAACCTAATAAAAGGAAGCTAACTGCTTAGAACTTAAAAAAGATTTCATATTTACCTCCCTAACACAAATCGTGATTGTTTAGCTTTTTCAATATAAAGTTCAGCTTCTTTTTATATCCGGTAGCTGCCAGCACTGCCTACTTTTAACAGTCCTGTAAGTGCTACGCCTACTGGGATATTGTTCAAATTTGGTGTTTACCGACCGAAAAAAAACAAAACGTCTAACTTAAAAAATCCACAAGAAATCAAATTTCCAATGAATTTCTTGCATGATATGCTTTTCCGATTATTTCCGGAACCAAAATTCAGTTAAAACCTATAATGATTTTTCAACGGAGTTTTTTCGAGTTTTTAAGGGTATAGCAGCCGTTTTACAGTCGTTTAACAGCACAAAATTTTCAAAAAGTTTGTGTTTGTCGAGCTCTTGCAGATAAATGACTCATCCAATCCAATTGTTTAGTATGACAATGTTAAAGATGTATCTATTGGCAGTAGAATTTTGTAAAATTCACCTAGATCGGTAAACCACAACGCGAGAAATAAATATAAACTTGAAGAGACAGCCGACAATTTTTTTTTTAAACTTTAAAAAATCTTTAAAAAAAAACTGTCCCAAAGAAAAATTATTTTGTGACATTTTCGTTATCTGGAAGTCCAACTCTACCAGAAATTGTTGTCATTGGCTCTGGGGTATTTTGGCTGTAAACTAGTGTAATCAGCGAAGTGCTCCAAAAGGGGATTTCGAAGCTGTCCGTCAATCAAATTCAAATGCAAAGCAAAAACTCCGGACAATTTTCACAAACAGTCAGTTAGATTATTTCAAAGTTCTTAATCCGTTCCGTGTAATAAGTAAGAAGTAAGCCGATTTGTTTGTCGGGTTCTAACGGCAGGTGAGGTCACACACACGGCAAGTTCCTCACTCTCGATATGGTGGCCATAATAAAATCCGTAAATAAATTTGCGTTTAGCACATATTTTTGTGCAGTTTCTGCTGTCCAAGGCTGACTCGACTCCGACTGAGTCAGTCATAAAGCATTGGGGCATCCGGTTTGAATCGACTTCGTTTTGCGCTAATCAGATCTGTAGCGAATCTTGCACTCAAATCCATCCATCAATCCCCGAACTATCTTCGGACAGATTTCACGCTTCAGCAAGTCCTCACCATCGCTTAAAAAATCCATTTTTCTTTCTGTCTCTGTTCCCTGAATGTCATTTCCAAGTGGGGTCAGCAAAACGTGGGTGGGGACTCTTCTGATCGATATTTCTTACCACCTGTTTCACTAATTATGCCTTTATAAGCCACACATATTAATATATTTCATTTTGTTATGGTTACCATTTAAAAGACTCTTTTAAGTGCCCGGGTGAGTCGAGTCAGATGTTGTTGACAAAATGATCTAATAGTTTTGTGGGTTTTTGGAACTTTTGAAAGGCCGTTAAGCCTTCGCAGATTAAATATTGAATTATATGGCGTTTTAAATGCACCATTAATAAGGTACGTTTCGTAAACTTGACATTTGAAAGTTACCCTTGACAATTCAATTACTCAAAGATCATTTGTTAAGTTGTGACATGCTTTAATATATAATTAACATACAATATTATTAAAAACATTGCTGCACGACTTTAATTAAGGCTACTTCTTTTGTTGCTTAATAATTTACTTTAATATTTTGCTTAATTAACAATCAAACTGCGAAATAATTTGAAAAGCAAATCTCCTATTTTATTGAGATGCTTTTTATTCATCTATAACTAATGAATAGCCCGGCACAAAAAGATGACTTCGAAATCGTTGGCTTGACACATGGAGCAACCCACAATCCGTTGTTACTCCAGTGAACAGATGCATATCCGACGCATTGCATTGCCTCAGCCGCTACAAAAGGCCAACAACAAAAAGTTTGTTCGGATTTCCCAAAAGGCAAACGCCATGGGAAAACTGAGTCGAATGCACCAAAGTGACTTGGGAGGAGAATCATTGTTGTGGGTCTCAGCTTGGACCCCAAACTGCCTTGAACTCGCTCACAAAATGCATTCAGCTGTTGTATACAATAAAAACTTTATTATTCTTCGCTTTAGCTAAAAGTCATTTGTACATAAAAATGTTACAAATATTATTGTATATATGGTAAAAGGGTAAAAGATGTTTGTTTTGCTTTTGATACATTGCTAAATTCTTGGTTCAGAATATGTTACAAATATAAGTTTTGTGCAAAATGCAGGTCTAATTACCTTTAAAAAAAGGTAAACATGTGCGGAATATTCGAGTACAAAAGGGAATGTTTTAGTCTTAAAGTTAATGGACGTAATTCGCTTAGCTTTCTCTGGGTCACTTAACTAAGGCACTAGCTTAGCAGAAGTTTATGCAATCCGATTGGTTTTGGGGATCGTCGCAGGTTGGTCGATCAGGTATCTAACAATAATTTCTTTTTTTAGGCACTATGAACTATACCGAATAGTTCTTTCTAATTAAGGCACGAGTGTAATATTTCGTTGCTAGTTCCGACTAGCCTGCGACTTTGCAAACAAAAAAAATAGGTACAATTGTTGGAGGGGGATGGCGGTTGTTTCTGGGCGTTAATTGAGCGAAAATTGACATGCAAATACTGTAGAATACTCTGCTTAAATATGAGTCATCTGGTTGAGCTTCTCGGTTGATGATAGTTGTGCTTAGATGCGGTTTTCATTCGGAAAATCATTCAGTCTTCGTTTGGAACTGATCTGGTCGATTGGATGGATGATTCATAAGTACCAAAAACTGAAAGCTTGTGATGCGGTGTGGCTGTCAATTGCATAAACCTTTTTAACTAAATACTAAGTTTACCGTCGAACTTCCCTAGGTTTCGCTTCTTAAAATGAGAAACATTTAGATACATTAAACGAATAAAATAAAATACAATAAAATAAATTAAAAGAAGATATAGCACTTTTGTAAGCTTTGTCAAAAAAAGGAATTTTAAAACCTCTAACATTGGTTTTCTAAATTTTGTGCGCGAAACAATTTTTTACATAATACAACACGTTTTACATACTTGTTTTGAAGTCTCAAATAAAGATTCTTGAGAGATAAAAATGGTTTAAACTATTATTAACGTTATCAAAATTCGACTTGGAAAGTTTCGTCTTAGGGAAGTTCGACTGTAATTGCTAGGGTGAGAATTCTTCGTGGGGACGGAATGTTTTTGTTGTTTTTTTTGTCTTAATTTGTGTGTAGTTTCTGTTTTTTCCTTGGTGCATGTGTGCTAGTTGCTGCGGCGGCTAAAAGAGACAAAGAGGAAGGTTAAACCGCCGACCATGACTTGGATATCGCCAAGTACTCACCCGCGACTATCCGCGCACCAGCTCGAATCGCGTCTGCGACTCTTTAAACTGCACCCGCTTCCTCTGCTGGACATGGGCCTCGCTGAGGAACAGAGTGGCCGCCACCAGGGTGAACACAGTGCCCACGCAGGCGAGGATGAAGGACCAGCCAAACCAGTTGTTCGCGTGCTCCGGCATCCAGCCATTCCGGTTGCCAAATCCAGCGAATACTATCACCGCAATGGCCGCACTCACTCCGGAACCAAGGAGTACATAGCCCACCGACCTAATGAGTGTGATGAAGTGCTTCTGATCCGGGCCAGCGCACAGGAAGAATATCAGGACACCAATCGCACTCAGCAGCATCCCAATGAAGGCCAGCGTGTAGAAAAACTGAGTGGCTATCATGAAGGCGGGCAGCAGGAATCCACGGATCTCGTCGTAGCCCGTGGTGAACGGATCGTAGACCCAGCGGCAGCCCACAAAGAACCTGCGCTGGCTGTCATCATTCACATCCGGGAGCGATCGGAAGCAGTGCACCCACAAGCCCAGGCGGTCGAGCTTCGCTCCCGTGATGCGGTAATCGCTCACCAGCCAACTGGGCGTTGCAAAGGCAATCACGATGAAGGCGAACGCAAAGACGAAGACGCCAACGCCACAGCTCCCGGACAATGTGCGACGCTTCATGTTCACCGTGTTGTGCGTCTGGCTGCTGGGAAGGTGCTCCTGGGAATCCTCGCGTGCAAAGTGGGACGATTTTTGCATCCTTTGAGCTGGAAATTCAGTGGGAATTTCGCTGTTTTCCTCGAGGAATGTTTGTTTGGTTTGGCTGCTGTTGCTGGCTTTGGGTGTGGACTAGTGATGGAACGCAAAGCGATGTTTATTCGATGCTATCGGTGCTGCCAGACAGTTTATATATCGGATCTTATTTAAACTTTAATTTAAGTTTTAAAGAAAAATTCATGTTTTTTATAGTTTTTGTGTTTTATTTAAAATAAATTTAAACATTTGTTCTAGAAATTGCTTTGTATAAGCTATCGATAGCGGGTATCATACCAGCGGCGATTATTTATTTTTTGAAGTTTTAACCCAGAATTTCAGAATTTATATTCGAAAACTAAATTATAAAATTTGCACTATTAAAATTATAGGTGATAAGATAGATATGAAATTTTGTTAAATGCTATTTTTAACCTTTAGATATGTTTTTTGAAAATATTAATCTATCAAATCTCTGTATATTTAAAAATTTTTTTAAACATATAAATAGCTAAATATTCATTGTAAGATCATAGTGTAAAACAATAGAATTACAAAAAAATAATAGATACAAATTCTCAAAATAAAATATTCTCTACCTTAAAAAATGCGTCGTTAAAAACAACCAAATCTCTTGTGAAATATAACATATTCCGGATATATTTTTGATAAAAACTTAGATTTAAAAGGCCTGTCCATTGTAAATGCTAATGTGCGTCGTGATGATGTGGAAGACATTCTCAGCTTGTTAAGAAACCCCCCTAATTAAGAGCAGACACCGCCTTCTGGGCGGCATCGTCCAAGTCACTGGCAGTCTGGATGGGCAGACCTGAATTTTTCAGGATCTCGCGGGCTTTGGTTACGTTGGTGCCTTCCAATCGCACGACCAACGGAACATTGAGTGATAACTTCTTGGAGGCAGCCACAATACCATTGGCAATGGTGGCACAGTTGACAATGCCGCCGAAAACGTTAACAAGGATTCCCTTGACTTTTGGGTCGGCTGTGAGGATCTCAAAGGCCTTGGCCACCTGACTTTCATTCACGCCGCCTCCGACATCCAGAAAGTTAGCTGGTTCACCACCATTCAACTTGATGATGTCCATGGTAGCCATGGCCAAACCAGCGCCATTTACCAAGCAACCAATATTTCCATCCATAGCGACGTAGTTTAGGTTGTACTTGGCTGCCTCCACCTCACGAGGATCGGACTCCTCCTCGGTGACGTCCATGGCGAAGATTTCCTTCTGACGGAACTGCGCATTATCGTCAAAGTTGAGTTTAGCATCAACGGATATAACTTCTCCCTTGTCCGTCTCTGCCAGAGGGTTAATCTCAATCTGTACAGCATCTACTGCCTTGAACAGAGTGTAGAGTTTTTGAATTTCGTCAGCACATCGCTTCACGGAATCTCCCTTGAACTCCAGGAACTTGGCCACCTCCAAGAGCGTTGCCTCCGGAATGGGCTTGTCAATGTTCAGGGGTACAGTCTTAATTTTCTCTGGGGTCTCCTCGGCCACTGCCTCAATATCGACGCCTCCCGCAGGCGAAGCAATCAACACGGGTCCATTGTGCTCGCGATCCAACAAAATGCAGAGGTAGGTTTCCCGGGTAATGTTGATACTGCGGGCCACCATGACCTTGTTGACCATTATGCCAGACTTGGGCGTTTGTTTCGTTATCAGCCGGTTTCCTATCATCTGCTGGCTGAGCGAAAGCACTTCGCTCTTGCTGCCGAAAGTACAATCAGTTATAGTAACTCGCCTTATCAGTTGTGTTTTATAAAGAGTCTGTTCTGGGTCTCACAAAAGTTTTTATCAGATGGAAATTGCTACATTGCTGTTAAGCAGAAGAATTTGGAAGTTTTTAATTTATTTTAACAGCGGGTATTGATGGCGGTCTAAGATTTTTGATACTTTACCGAAACGATGTCATTTGGAAAATCGAAAAACTAGATTAATATAATTTTCATGAATTTTTAAGTAATTCAAATTAGTTCTTCGTAATTAACAATGTACTTTAATATAATTTTTTAAGATTTCTTAAAGCCGGATATGAATTATTATAAGATGTTCCTTTGGACTCGAGTTTAAATAAGTTCCTGAACTATTTTAAATGCAAAATATACAATATTTAAATTATAAGTATAATTTAAATTATATTTCAATATTTTTAAATTTTGTAAAAGAAGAATCGAAATTTTATGAATGTGAAACTCAGAACAGACCCTTTTTATCTTACTTTGAGGTGATGTGCACGCCGCCTTTGAAGCCATTGTCAAAAGACCCCTTGCCACGCCCACCGGCAAGAATCTGCGCCTTCACCACATACTCGGGGCAATCTAGAATAGAATTTAACACCAATTAGCCGAGAGATTACATAAACACCGGCATGGTTCTGGTGGCTCCTCTGCATACCAAAAGTCTTGACCACATCTGCATCGGCTTTGGAGTTGTCCAAAACTTTGAACTGCTGAATGGCCACTCCGTACTTCTGGAGGAGATCCTTGCTCTGGAACTCCAGTAGATTCAGATGGCGAACTGGCACCTGTCACCAGAGAAGATAAACAAAGCGAAGACAAAGGTCAACTTCTCTTCGCTGAAGAGTTAAACATATGTATGTGGGGGAAACCTTATGAACGATTTGACGGCCTGTGGCGGCTGCTCTCAGCAAAAACGACATCTTGGCTGCTCTTCGGAGGTAACTGGCTGCCCTGGGAAAGTTTTTATTTATTTATTTTTACGGCCGGCCCACTTAAACGGCAATAATTGTTTAAAAACACAACCAAAAGTCGCCGCCGCCGCACGTTTCTTATCACAAATCAACCAGTGTGACCAAGTGAGTTTCTAGTTCTTGTTAAGTGATTCAAAAAACAACGGTTTAAATTTAAATTCAAAAATGTAATTTAATTGAGTTAAATATTTAATAATCTAGAAATTAAGAGCATATTTAAAGACTTTTTTATTTTTATTATTTTTAAGTTTTATTTTATTTTTATAAAAGTAATCGATAGCGATATACAATGAACAGGTGTGGCAACACTGTTTTTGGAATTTTAGCACGCTGCACGTTTGTTTTGATTTTATTTGGCACCGATAAAACCGACTAAAATGGCAAAAACCAAGCGAAATGTGAGGGCCAAGGCCAAGAGCGTAGTGGGTGTGGCCAAGCAGAAGGCGCAGGAGATACAGGCGAAGCTGCGCCAGGACAAGCTGCTCCACAAGACACTGACGCCCAAAAAGACGGCCACCAAGAAGGAAAAATCCGAAGCGAAGCATAAGAAGCTCCTCAAGCGCTTCGCAGAAACTCGAAAGGAACGGAAGGAGGAAAACGCCCGCAAGAATCGCGAGAAGACCAAGGTCATCGGGGACCTTAAGCCACTACGGGATGCACTGCCGTCGCTTCAGGACATCTACAAGCTGGTGCAGACCAAGCAGAAGGATGCCACTGAACATGCAGTGCTCACGGAACCGGAGGCCCCTCTTAGTGCCAACCAGAAGATCCGGAAGAAGCGCACCGATCTGGTGAACCGCGTCAAAGTCCTTTCGAGAAACTCATCAAGGACAAGAACTTCAAGAAAAACCCCCGCGAAGTAATCGCCTCCCACGTGCGCAACAAATACCAGGCGATGGAGGAGGAAGACGATGAATAGAAGCCATATTTCATCTGGAATCACACCTATAAATATTTTTTTTTAAGAACTATCTTTAGAATACCATAATATGCTAAGAAACAATGGAGTGCCTCAAAACACCAAAAACTATCATGGACTGTCCTTTGATTTTATATATAAGGAAATATCTTTAATATACAACTTTAAAGATTAAAATCACCGAGAAAAACTTGTTTTTCATTTTCATTACCATTCTTTAGTAACTATTTTTAATACTTTACCAGAAAAACCAGTTCAATTTTATTTATTAAGAAGTATCTTTATTATATATGCATTAGGTATAGTTATCATTTAACGATGCATATAAATATTACACGTACGAATGTAAGTTGTAAGCATTAAATCGTAAGAGGGTCAACAGAACGATTAGGATTAGACAAGATTTGAATGTGAAAACTCGAGTTTTTGGGTGATATTTTGTTTTGCTTCGGCCCGGGCTATGTAATTGTTATTCTAGTGCTACATTATTATATCATAGAGCGTCATACATACGGATATGCGCCTGCCTAAGGTTCAAATATCAATTTTCAACTTGGTGTTGTTCTTCTTACAGTGAAAACGGAGCCATGGACTCGAGGTCCTTGCGTCCGGGAGAGTTAATCTAGAGCTATTTTACGGTTATTATCGGGTTAGCGTGGGCTGGCTCCTTCCTGTGAGATCATTTAAACGCTAGTTAAACACATCTACATCCGCTGTCTTGTCCATCAATCGATTCCATTGCGCCACCTGCACTAACAGCAAAATTAACATAGCTATTGAAAAGTGTCTCCATAAAATGGCATTATCTCATGTACAAAATGTAGGCGAGTCTACACTAAACTTAGATTACAACCTACCGCGTTACGTCTCGGTGATCTTGATTGAAATATACGATATATACGACGTTCTGTTAACGGGGTGTGGGTTTTCTGGGAGCGGATCTCATTTTAGGCTAGGCTAGGCTCGTGGTTTCGATATCGAAGTTTACATGTACATTAATAGAAAATATAAATCAACTATGTCTAGGTTTTGCACATTCAAGAGTTTGAAACAACAAACTTAAGCTAATTTGAAAATCTTTATCTTTATCCGCTGAGCAGTGAACGTGTTTACTTGTTCAGCAGAAACATGAGCAGGCTGCAAGAAGAGATTGCTATTGTTATTGGCTGTGATTTCCAGACGGCAATTGAAGGTTACTCACCGGAAGTTAATGCCTTTGTTGGCCAGCATACGGTTGCACTCAGTTGAGCCGGTACCACCGATGCCATCTGGCAGTGGCAAAACGTAGTACTCACTTTCGGTACTCTGAAAGCAATGGATAAGTCAAAGATTAGAAGAGGTTCTTGGTAAAAAGGATAAAGTTATCATTTACCGTCTCAGTAAACTCGTGCTTGTATATCTGCGTGGAGACTTTCATGTCTGAAAACGGGCCCTTCAGCGCAAAGAAATGTATGCTCATGGGCGTGCTGGTCTTGGTCTTCAGGATCAGCTGATAGGTTATGGTCCGTTCGTTGGACTGATGCGGATCGCGCTGGCTGTTGTTGATGCGCGCCTTCACCACCCACTGCTGATTAAAGGCCGAGAAACGGGCCGTCTCGTAGAACAGCTTGTGTACGTATTCGTCCGTCCGATAGGGTTTCATTTGGAGATCTGCAAAGGGTGGATAAATTATAAGCGAAGGAAATTCAATTATGGCGAGTTAAAGGGAATTAGTTCGATTTTAATAACAAATATAATATAATAACATGTTATTACATGTTTATAAAAATAAAGTCGGATCATGAGCACACACAAAACTGTATTTTGTATAAAGAAAAAGGTCTTGAGGGGGATCTATAATAATTATTTGTTAACTGACTTCATTAGACCCTTTTCAGCTGCCCGCATTTGCACATGCATTCTATTACAATAACCATGTATAATTAATCTTAATTTCAATTATCAATAACCCGGAGGTTTGCTTCTCTAAGCCTTGGTAAAACTCACCATTAAATATGATTTTCTCGTAGCTTAGCAAGTCAATCAAGGTGTTGAACATCTTTTTCTCCTCCTTAATCATGACGTCGTGGGCCTCCAGGGCAGCCATTACCTCGTAACCAGACTTCTGTGGGTGCAAGCAATTACGCTCGTGCTCGGTAGCTGTGGATTGCATGGATCTTTATAAATATACGGGCTATTAATCATATTTAATTTTGGGAACCCACTCTCATGGAAGGGTCCACGCCATTGGCAGCCAATGCGATGATATTTGCATTTGGTGGGGCGCTCCTGGCACTCGTGTTGTTCATGGCGTTCGAGTGATTTGTATGGGAACTCCTTGTTGCAGAACTAAAAAAAGGGAAGGTCAAAGGTTAGCAAGTGAATTTAAATAGTAGTGTCATAGGGCTCACCTGACACTCGCTGGGCAATTCTGAAGCGGCCTTCTCCACGGCCAAATTACGCGAAGCAGTGCTCTTTGATATTTCCACGCGACAGTTGGGGCATGTGGCTATTTGGTCGCGCAGGCTGGATAAAATATATTAAAAAACACATTTCGTATGGGTAAAAAAAAAGTTGGTTGTACTCAATGAAACAGTTTTGATAGGTATTGCTTATTAGAGTGAATTCATACCGTCCATCGGCCAGAAGATGGGTAAAACAGGCGGCGCACATTAGGTGACCCATCTGGCACTGCAAGTAAAAAGAGCAGAGAGAAAAGGAAACATAATTTTAGTAATTTCACGACTAAGCAATCGACTGGAAGATGGATAGAGATTGAAAACTAAAACAAAAGTGGAATGAAAATTAACCTGCAATTAAAGAAAAAAGAAGAAAAGTTTTCTATTAGTCAAAATACGGCCTTGTTGCAAAGAGCTTGTATGTATTTATGGGTGTGGGTGTTTCTGGGTGGGCGTTTCGAATGAATGAGTCTATTTTGGAGATATCATTGGTGTGAGGAAAGTGATGAGGCATGGATTTCTTGGCGGGGGTGATCTAAAGTGAGGTCTGAAAATGTTTAGCTTTGAGGCTCCGGTTTCCGGTTCGTGTTTATTTTTTTTCGGTTGAAATAAAAACGCTATGTTGTGGTTTGGTTTTATTTTGCATTCTCAAGTTTTCACTATCCTTTGCAAATTTATTGAATTCAGTTTTTGTTTCTTTTTTTGGGGTTTATTATTATTATTATTTTTTTTTTTTTTGGTTTTGTGGATACATTTCAGGGTTTAACTTTAATGCTACGATGAAATCTGTTTTATGTACTTAGCGTTATGGTTACAATCTTATGTTTTTCCTTTTTTATTTTTTTTGTTGCGTGTGCTTACAAAGGTTACGAAATCGAGATTATTGACTTAACTAAGATTAATCATTAGGAAAGATAGTTAAAGTTTATCTAAATATGGCTGAGGTAAAATCAAAGTCATAAATAGTTCATGGTTTTGGTTTAAATTTAGCGTTCTTTATCATATAAATGTTTTTTTTTTTTTCATTTGAAAGCCAATTAAAACGTAGATGTGTGTGTTTTCAATTGATTTTCGAATATGGTTTGGTCAAGTAACTGATGAAGGGTCTGGAAAAGTGCGCCGATAACGGAGACACCAGATAAGGCCCAAAACCCCGAAGTGAAATATAAAACCCCCGCCGATGAAAGAATCCCTCATTAAATCGCCGCATGCGTTTATTTACAATTCGGTCGTGTGGAATGCGGGCTGCTTTCCTCATTTTGGAATTTCTATATCTATTTTAGGACCTAGCCAGCGCCAGAGTCCGTCGGGACTATTTGTGGACAGAGCCGCGAGCTCGGAGCGATAAGCGATGGTATTCTTTTTGTTTTTCGGTGCATGTGTATCTTGTGCACATGAGAAAATGTTCATTATAATGGTTCGTCACAAAAAATCCCTATAAAATGGGGTATGTCTAGACTCTAGAGAATGAATATGAATTGTAATATAGGACATATAAATACGATAACTAAAATTAAAACCAATTCTATTTAAAATGTTAAATGCTCTTATTTATGTAATTTTATTAAAGAACTGTTATAGATAGTTTTATCCGAAAAATATAAAAAATTTCCTTTTTTTAATACATTATCATGAATGATCTTCTGACAACTGACATCAAATTTTTTATCAGTGTTCTTTATGTATCTGCATCTGAGTATCTTGGTTTATTACTGTGCCTTGGCAGTTGAATGAACCCGTGAATTCGTGTTCTTTGATTGGCAATTTATGACCTAGACAACTGCGGCAGCAGCTGCTTGCAATCTGATTGTTTAATGGAAAATCTTTGGATCCACAAAGGAGTTTAACTCGATTTTCCTCCTGATAACAATAACAAACAAAACGGAAAACACAAAAACCATGTGCAGCATTGTTTACTCGCTCTCTCACTCTCCACCTCTCTCTTCTGCTCACTGTCTCTCTTTCGCTCGCACTTGCGCCCCCAGACACAACAAAACCAGCTGATGGTGTTTTTGTAGATAGGCAAGTGAGAAAAAAGGAGGAAGAGAACGTCAACAGCGAAGTGGCGTAGGTAGAAGGAAATCACGTAAAAGATCGACGACTACAGAATAAACTCAGGTGTGTTTTCAGGTATACCTTTCCCCAACCCACACACACACACATTCACATGTATAGAACCTAAAAAAAGTACACCTAGAACCCAGCAACACACATGCACATGTGGCTGGGGAAACTGGTAAAACAAGTTTAATCCAGCTTACTGGTCTCAACCTGCAGCAAGCTGATTCCACAAATTCATCAGAACTTTTGACATTGCAATAACAAATATGCGTAGCTTACTTTTTTTTCTGTACGAATTCAGAAATATTCTCGTTTTAATTTTCCCCAGGGGCCTCGAGAACAGCTGTTTTTGCCACGACGTGGGCGAGAGCGAGACAACAACAGCAACGCAGTGGCCAAAAGCAAAACAATAACAGAGAGCAAAAATCCCAGTGCGTGTGTGTGTTTGCTGGTACATATACAGACAAACAGGCATAAAGAAGAGTGGAAATGCAAAAAAGGAAAACAATCGTGTTTTTCTTTTTTACCCCGTCAGGGATTATTTAGCTAATTAATAGTTTCTGCGGGTTTCTGCGAATTCTTGGCCATTTTGTATGATTCATTTGGGCTGGGTTTTGTGTCACGTTTGTAGAAGGTACAGAAAGGCAATTGATATTTCTGTGTGTCAGCAGTTAGTTTCCATTATACCGTAATCCAAAACCAATTTCAATGACGCAGTTGGCGCTGCCATGGCATATGTGTGTGTTAGAAAAAGAGAGCAATGTCAACCTACACATACGCATTACGTAAAAGATCTGTTATTTCAGGGGCACATAGTGGGGCTTGGTTAGTTTGGGAGGGAGGCCCCCTTTTTTAAGAATAAATTATGTTAGAATACATTGAGGTCATACTTTCTTTTAGTTCCTTGTCTTACTTAATAACAAAAATAAATATTGTTACTGTTAGTATTAAAACCCCCCTTTAGCAAATCCTGCCAACGCTACTGTTCTCAGTTCTTTGAGATAACTGTGTATTTGTGCATTAAATTCAATCAACTGTCAGTTTCAGCAACAATGACGACGCCTACATAAGTGTGAATGAGAGAGAATGCGGGAATTTGGCTAAAAACTGAATGAACGAAAGAGGAAACACTAGGGGCACACACACACACACAGTTATCAAAATAAAATAATGAAATGCAAATGCAGGAATCTCCGGTTGCAGAAAATGGGCCATGGGGCAAAGGCAAAGCTTACTTCTATGACGCAATACAGAAAATCTGCAGTAAATGTTACTGCGCAAAAGAGGCAGAAGGGGCGGAAGAGAGAGGTGGGGCAGCCATAATTCATAGTGTGTGAAGTGCAACGGTTCAAATGAGGGGGTTGTTTCTAAAACGCAATAAAACTGCATTAGTTGAGCAGAGAGTGCGACAAGGTCGGCCTGCTTATGTTGCAGGCGGCCGTTGTTGTTTTCAAGGCGAGAATGCAAGAGAGCCCGCTGTAGCCGTCTCGCTCTCGCACAGCTGTGTGCGCGGGGGGGCGACGCAGGGGAGTGTGGAGTGGTTTCACTCTTACAGCTGAGCAGCCACAATTTGTTTGTATACAGAATGACACGCACACACACACACGTCGAATTTTCAAGGGGGATAATTCGAAATTCGAATGCAATATGCCTAATGCAATAACCCACAACACTCACCTGGTACATGGCCGTCTTGGGAAGGTCCAGGCAAACGGCACAGCACAGGGCCGTGGAGATGCGATAGGCCAGCTTTTCGTGCGTTCCCGACGACACAATCTTATCGAGCGCCTCTGGGTCCAGTAACTGTTTCTTGGCCGGCGGCTCACCGCTGCTCTGCGTGTCCAGCGGCACGCCCACCACATTGCCATTGCCATTGCCGCCCCCATTTCCGCTGGACGAAGTGGTGGAGGCGGAGGATGAGGAGGCGGAACTGGTGGACTGGCTGGATGTGGAGGCCTGCATCACCTGGTTATCGCCCAGCAGGGGCAGCGTGGAGCTGGGCGGCTGCTGCTCCGCCGAGCTGGAGGATTCCACCGTTGACATGCTCGGTTTTTGTTGCTTATGAATTTCCTTAGATTTATGCTTTGTTGTTGCCACTCTCCTGCCACTCACACAGACACAAACTCACACACACAATACCCAGTTGCTCTCTCCCGCTCGCACACTCAGTTTATGTCACTCTTATTGTCCCTTCCCTCCCTTGCTTTTTCTTTAACTTTTCTTTCGCCGTCCGCACACGTCCGATCGCTAGAAAGTTTTTTTTTGTTGTGAAGAGAGTAGAAAGTGGGGATGTGAGAAATATATCAACAATGTATCGGTATTTTTATCGCAATATTTTATTTCACATGGTTGCCACCTTTTTTGCTCATACAGTGGCAACCTATCGATAAAATATCTCACAATTCCGTCAGCTCGATATTTGACCAAAGGTATTTGTCCCATCCCAAATTCTCGGTCTTTCTGCTAAGCTGCACGCACGTGGAGCTTGGTTCGGCTGGCGCCGTCCTTTGCTGCCGCCACGCTATTTTTTTTTTACCTAGACAATACGTACTGGTACTGGACCATTGTAAAAACTCTTGGGACCCCGTGCGCAATCGCCCCTCGTCAATCTGTATGGCTTGTGGGCTGTCCGGGCGGAGATGCGGTCGATCGCCGGCCGCGGCGACAGCGAGGAGCCTCAGGGGAGGACTTGGACTTCTTAATTCTTCGACGCGTGTGCAGAGAGAAGTTTTTGAATTCCATGCTTTCTTGACAGAGCTAAAATATACATATGTACAAAATCGTTATTGCAAAAGCAGTTTATTAAGCAATTAAATTGAACTTACATTGCAAACTGTGCGCTTGGCATATTTGCTGGGATTCAGAAGTTTGTGCTTCCTGAAGTGCAATGACAGTGTTGTTCTACTGCTGAACTGACTGTCACATTGCGAACATTTGTTAACTCTTTCACATGTTCCCTGATGATTTGTTAAAAGTGTTTTTGTTGCGAACGCTTCTAAGCATGATGGGCACATGAAGACTACATGCTTATTGTTCTCGGGATTAGTTTTAACGTATATGCCCGTTAGTTTCTTTCGGCAGCACTTTGAAAGTTTGTCGTGCCGCCCTGGTTGCCAGTTCAGGGCCAAGCACTCACTGCATGCGTGCTAAACAATTAGAAAAAATAAACGTTATGTAAAGACTAAGAGTTTTGAAAAAGAAAACTTACCTGAAACCCATCGTCATTAAATCCCACTCCCTCGATATCCTGGGGCGGAGGCTGCGATATGATAACTCCCTCGATTTGTCCCACCCCAAATTCTCGGTCTTTCTGCTGCACGCACGTGGAGCTTGGTTCGGCTGGCGCGTCCTTTGCTGCCGCCACGCTATTTGTAGCAGCAATCTCCAGGCCTCAGAGCCAAAAATACACTTAGAACATACAAACACAATCACAATCTACGGAATAACAAGTTTCTCCAGCAAGGCACAAAGGAAAAACCCGTGGACTAAATTTGTTTCCGATATGCCCGGTTCTTGCAATATTTCTTTGGCCAGCCGCTTGCCAACGCTTTCTAAAATATTGTTATTTACCCACTTTAGAGACACTGGCTCATTGGACCGGGCAAAATAATTAGCAAGGGTCTGCCGAATCAGATCTATCTCGTTAGCATAAATAAGAAGCGTTTCCGGTGGATATCGGTCGTTTCCCACGGAAACACCGGACGGTTTCCTTCACAAACACCGTATCGTACGCCTTTCGCAAACGCATATCGGTAAGGTCGTGCGTCAAGGATAACACGTCCTCCAAATGACGGTAGTCCCACAACATCGGTTTATTTAGATGTCTCAGTGTTGCATTGACGTTGCAACCATCGGTTACAACGCCAATGCAATAATGAGACGATCCTGTTTTTTCGATGTAGTCAAGGCAGCGGTTTACAAAAAAGAACACTGCGTGAGCGTTTAGTGGCTTGTCCAATGGGAACTAAAAATGTTTAAAAAACAAAAACACGTAAATGAATAAAAAAAAAAATAAGAAAAAAGGCTTATGAAAGTGTGTAAAATTTTCTCGCTTTGTCGTACATTTTCGCTCCGATACCAAATTTTTGGATTTCATAATTTTCTTTGCCCAAAATCAAGTATGTATTGTACTTATGTATATTAAGTTTGGAAAGTACTTAAATCAAGTACAAATAAGCTTAAAATAAATTTAAAAAAAATAAGTAAATTTATTAAATTACACTTGAACTAAGAAAAAGCTTTTGAAAAATAAAGTGTGAACTATACTTAAGTCAAGTGTGATATAATCGTAAATCAAGTAAATCAAATCAAGTATGAAAAGGATTCTTGATACAAGAGCTAAAAAAAATCTCTAAAAACATAGTTTTTCGCTCTTGATATCAGATCAGCTTTCTTTTTGATTGCATAAATATTAAGATATTTTATTTACAAAATTAATCACTTTCATATCAATGACTAATTTTTATTTTTAGATAAAGACAAACCTAAAAATACTCAAAAACTATTAATTGCTGCAATTTTATTCCGGGTAAAGGTTTTTAAGATACACGCGGCTCAAACACGATGCACAAAATTATGTCTTCTGCTCAACAACGTAGTTTAAAAAACATTTTACTCAATAAAAGCAACAATTACCAAGTAAGAAAATGCACTTACATATTCCATCTGCAGAATCCGGTAATAGGTTCCATCCACGGCTGCAATCATGTATGTGAGGAACCTATGGGTTTTCCCCACAAACAGTGTGTCGCAGCACACCACATACGGCTTCTTCAGCTCCAGCATCCGTCTTAAATAATTCACTTGCTCTAATGCAAGATCCTGGGGCACCTTGTTGACTTCCGTCAGGTATTTTTTTGCCCTTCTGTATATGGTGCCGGATCGGCACAACATGGACAGATTAAGCACTTCTTCGGAGCTGGGCATTAAAAAACAAAATTGTTTAAAAAAAATAAACTTTAAATGTAAAAAAATGTGCTAGACTTGGTCTTCCGGGCACTAGAGGTTTAAATATTAACGAAGAAGTGAAAAAGGTGCCAAAAGAATGGAAAAATTGTGCAGAATTTTTATTTACATAAAACATAGAATATGCATAATTTCATTTAACAGTTTAATTAAGGCAGTCTCAAAAAAGTAAGTTTTAAGTTTTTTACATTGTAGAATTGATGTACCTACTTATTATTTTTTTTTACCTATACAATACGTAATAGTAGTCGGGGAACCGACTATGTCATACATATATTGTTTTTAAAAGTTTATTTAACAAACTTATAAATAAATAAATTGCTTAGTAATTTAATTAACTTTACATCCCCTTTTTCTTGGTTCAATTTCTATGGCCCCCAATACTGGCTTTCCTCAAACTCCCGAAGAAGAACCGGGCATTTAAGGTCGCATACGGGCACCCATTTTGTTTGCCTCTTCTGGGTAGTTTTAATACATTTTTTTAAATAAACTTTAATAAATATTCGATCTACGAGGGTCCCCGAATGCATGGGCCCCGAGGCTCTCTGTGTGGCTCTGCGGCAGGTGAGATGGAGAGCGTGATCGTCGGCGACGGTGCAAAGAGACGCGTGGACGGACCTGGTGGCGGTGGTGGTGAAAGGGGAGGAAAAGAAGGCCAGGCAGCCTCCTAAAAAAGAAAAACAATTAGGTTAGGTTATGTTAGTTAGTCTGTTTTTAAAGGCAGATCAAGTTTATTTTAAAACTTCACCCCGCCTTTTAACCCATTAAAAAAAAAACAAAACTTACCTCGACAGGGGAAGGATGGCTAATTACAAATGTGTAGTTAATTCCATTAAATTGCTGCATGGCGTCCTATAGGCAACGGCGTCTCGTTAAGTTTAAAACGAGCGAGAGTTAGCGCGAGCAAACGTTTCGATAAATCTCGCTGCTACGGTTTCGTTAAGTTTGATTAACGCAACGCAACGGCGAGGGATTAACGCAAAGTTAATGCATTCTTGCAGATAGAAAATTATCAACCTTTAATTGTATAAAAGCCACATATTTGGTACAAAAAAATATATTTTGTAAATAAAAAAAATTGTAGCAGCAAACACATTTTACACATCATATTAATTTGTCATACGATCTATGTCATCTAATTCTATTAATTGCTCGCCGTTTCTTTTGTCTTTTATAAATAATGTAGTAGCGCTGAATGCAGTCGGAAAGGCCGAACTCGTCTTGTTCAATGGGTTTTTTCAGCCAGCTTCCTAGGTCTTCCCGTTTGAATGCAGAAAACAGTTCTAGCTTTGCCGTTTACAAAAAAAATAATACATAATTGCCTGGTGTCACAAAAGACAATTTAAATATTTTCAGGTGTTTCAAAAATATACACGCTAATTAGTTGTTTATTGTGCTATATTTAAACACACAAAATGAACATGCTGCAGCTTTTGGTTGCGAAGTATCTGCAGTATAAAAGGAGTGGTCTCTACGAGATGGTTGTGTTTCTACATACAGACGTTATTCGGAGCTATTACCAGAATGAAGAAGCAACTAATAATCCTGATTGTTGCGTTATTGTTAATCATCGCTGGAGTTGGCCACGCTCATAGTCCTCCTGCACCAGACCCATGGGAAGCCATCAAGGAGAAAGTAAAAAAGGAAATAGACAGTGCCTTATTACATACCATCGAAGTCGTTTTACAAAGCGAGATGAAACCTATCGAGTTTGAAAGATTTAAAGACCAAGTAGAAGCGGTAGTTTTAACTTCTATAAAAAGGTTGGACAGAATTGACATAAGAGCTTAATTTTGTTGTCGATTATTAAATAAGTTTTAAGAAAAATGTAAACTGTATTTTTTCTTAAGTTTGATTAACGCAACGCAACGGCGAGCGATTAACGCAAAGTTTATATATTCTTGCAGATACAAAATTTTCAACCTTTAATTGTGTAAAGGACAACATATTTGGTAAAAAAATATATTTGTAAAATTATATAAAATGTAGCAGCAAACACATTTTACACATTCATAATACGAACAGTTTCCAAGATCTTCCCGTTCCCCAGATAACAGTTCTAGCTTTGCCGTCTACAAAAAAAATATATGTAACATATTGGTTGATGATATGCATACTTGACCGCCGATTGTTCGACCTGTGAGCGAGTTGACCACCTCCCACTCGGTGTCTCCAATGGTCCAATTAATCCTAAAGTTTGGAGCCTTGGCTTGATTTCGCGGCTCAGCCGAAGTGACCAATGCCACCCGTGGCTTGTTTAAATGGTATGGCGACAATACGTAAAGGTATCTGTGGGGGAACCGACTATGCAATAAATATATTTCTTTTTCAAAATGTTTATTTAACAAACTTATAAATAATTAAATTTCTTACTCCTTGTACGCATATGTGGTCAATAGCCACATTTTCACCGCCGTACATGTCAAGGTTTTTTTGTTTCGTAACCTCCTCCCGGATAGCGTTGATGTGTACATAAGAGCAAATTCATTATACAAATTTTTAAATAGTAAGATTTTCGATCAATTTTTAATATATTTTTTTTAACAAAGGAATTTTGTTAATACTTTTAACCATTTTGAGACTAAGGACTATTCCCCAAGTACGGGTTTTAAAGAACCATGTCTTTTATATAGTTATTATATTAATATATACCTTTTTTTTTTAATTTTAAGGCAAAGTTTGGTTATCACAAATTTATAGTCACCGAATGAACTCTTCTTAGAAGTAAAATAGATTTATAGAGAGCTTCAAATTGTAAGGGAGACCGGAGCAAGTTGGCACCTTTTTCACTTTTGGATTTTTTCTAGCGTAATGACGTTTGTTAAAAAAAAAAATGGTAGGCACCATAGTATCAGATGAACATTCTGCTACATTCATGATATTTTTCAAGCCAATTAAAGCAGTCCTTCAAGAGTGGCAGAGAATTTTGTAGGGGGTTGTCAAAAAAGCCAACTTGCCCCGATACGGGGTAAGTGTATAGGGTCTTAGAGTTTAAGGTTTAAGGTCCATTATGTGTGAATTCTTCAGTTGCTTATTTTCTCCTCCATCTTTATATTTTTGGTTTTCAGTACGTTGACTTCGACGAAGCTCCTGTCACTTGCTGCCATTGGGACATTTTGGTTTTGCTCTTGCATTCTCTTTAAATTATGGTTAATTTCGATATATGTATATATTGTACTAATTCACCTTCCTTATAGATAAGGTAAAAAAAAACAATTTTTTTTGTTGAAAATATTTTTTGTCTCCTGGGGTTATATTGATTAAGGAATTGTTTTATATCCGCTGGTTTGGAGGCGTGTCCATACAGATGCCGTGCGGAATGATTCGAGACCTCCAACCACACATCTTCCGGCACCAGATGCACTGATGATGGTGGACAGCAGTGAATGTCCGCGGTGGTCCATGTCTTGATAATAGTTTATGTTTATGAAAGAATATATTGTTAATATTATGTCTAAGTTTGTTCGATTTAATTAATTTATTTCTGACTAGTTTAAAACCTTTCTCACCCATAGTTTATCAAACCATCATACTTACCAAGTTCCAACTCGCATTTCAATCGGATAAGATCAAGTTTAAACCAAAAATACATAATTGCCTGGTGACACAAAAGTAAAGATTAAACATTTTCAGGTGTTTCAAAAATAAACACGCTAATTAGTTGTTTATTTTGATATATTTAAACACACAAAATGAACATGCTGCGCTTATGGTTGCGAAGTATCTGCAGTATAAAAGGAGTGGTTTCTACGAGATGGTTGTGTTTCTACAGACAGACGTTTTCGGAGCTATTACCAGGATGAAGAAGCAATTAATAATCCTGATTGTTGCCTTATTGTTAATCATCGCAGGAGTTGGCCACGCTCAAAGTCCTTCTGAACCAGACTCATGGGAAGAAATTAAGAAGAAAGTAAAAAACGAAATAGACAATGCCGTCGTAGCTGTCATCCGTGCCACTTTAGCAAACGATATAAGACCTGATGAGTTTGAAACGCTTAAAGACGAAGTAGAAAGGGTAGTTTATACTTCTATAAGAAGGTTGGATAGATTTTTTATAAGACGTTAATTTTGTTGTTGATTATAAGTTTCAAAAAACAAGTGAACTATATTTTTGTATACCTACTGATGTTTGTAACCAATAAATTTTTAATCCTGGTAAAAAATATTGATTGTTAAACTGTAACTTTTGTGCTTAAAAATAAAAATAAATGCGGAACAAAACCTGATATTTACACATTAAAAACGAAAAACTTATCCTTTAACTTAGCTTTTATAAATGTCAAACTCATAAACCAGCAGCATTTTTAATGCATAATTTAACTTTTAGTTTGGCTCTTTAGATTTGAACGTTCTTCAAGAAATTAGCATTTATATAGGAATTGCGCTTATCAATTTCGAGTGTCATAAATTTACCGCATTGCTGGGCCGCCAAGTATTCCAACTCATAATTAATTAAAAGTGTTAAAAGCTTTTCCATAAATAAAGATACAAACCGCAGGTGTTTGGTTGGGCGTGCGCTCAAACGATTTGTGTACATTAATTACGGCTTTACAATTTGCGACTAGCAGCCTTCATTTGGATATTTAAAAGCCAATCAATTGGCGGTTCGACGAAGCCATAAATTTCAATGGCCGCCCATTAGCCGAAGGAGTAAACCCCCTTGGAAAAAAACAGAGGCGTCGAACCGGAGATAAGCATCCACTTGTCACATCACTCATATTTCCGAGACGTCAATTTGCATTGTCTGTTGTCTGTTAAAATTGCAGCTTCTTGCTGTCACATGCCAATTGACCCATTCGCCTGTTATGGCCAGACCTCAATTTTCCCAGTGCTAAAAACCAATTTAGTTTTAAGAGCTAGTTTTACAGCGCTGTGTTTTTTATTTGTGCTGGCCAAATTGTCAATTGTTGTGGCTAGTTGATTGCGCTTTACGACCGACAGTAGCATAATTACAGATGGGCTTGATCTGTTTTCCCAAGAACAATTGTGAAAACACGAACTGAGTGGGCCGCATTCGAAATCGCGCTCAGTCAGCATTTTAATTTCAGTCTGATTGAGCTGAATGAGTGGAGCAGTGTGTGCCGGCGATGCCAGAAGGCGATAACTCTCGTGGGGATCGCCTGTGTGGTCTTGGTCTTGCTCCATGTATCTATATCTATATCTGTCTGCCAGACAGCCGGGGGCAATCGTTAACTGGCAGCCGATTATGTGATTGGAATATTGACAATTAGGCGGTTACAAATTGATTTACTTGTAATTTTTATGGCGCCCCTTGCTCGTTAAACCTTGCTAATGGATGTTTAAAACAAATAGGGATCATTGTTTAGGGCCTAGAAATAAATTTAAGATAGGCGAAAACAAGATCGTTTTGGTGGGTGAAGAAAAACAAAAAATCTTTGTCAGAAGTGGGATTCGAACCCACGCCTACAGAGTAGACTACGACCTGAACGTAGCGCCTTAGACCACTCGGCCATCCTGACTGTTAAACTAACGAGTGCCAGTTCCCAGTTTGATCGAGGGCAAGAAAATTCTTAAGTATGCTTAATTTAAATAATTTAAACAACATTGAAGGTTAATTTGAAAAAATATAAAATTAATTTGAATAAGTAAATGTAAGCTAAAGCCTACTGAGTTCATTGATTTAGGGAAATTTTTCTTTTTTTTAAAACATTTTCTTTAATTTTTCCAGCTTAGAAAAAAAAGGAAAAGTGACAAAAAGATCTTGTCAGAAGTGGGATTCGAACCCACGCCTACAGAGTAGACTGCGACCTGAACGCAGCGCCTTAGACCACTCGGCCATCCTGACTGTCGCTGTTAGCGTGTCAAAAGACCAATCCGATTCGCTGGCTTTGTTTTGTGTGGTGGCGACATTAAGCATACGCCGTGTATTACACATGTTTGAAAATCACACTTAACACTTTGAACCCGCTGCCCACACTCAACTCCCGATGAATTATTATAAACGGCGCCCCGGAGGCAAAGACAAATTGCCGCTCGTCGCTCGTCATGGAAGGGTGTGTGTGTTTTGTGGTGTGTGCTGACAAACAAGACACGAAATCAACATGCAGCCGATGGAAATGATAATAAAAAGCAGCGAAATCAGGTCAACGTCATACATCACACCGTGCAGATTGGCAAGTGTCACTTTTTGTGATACGTTTCGATTTGTTGCCCAACAAATGGCAATCGATATTCATCGAGGGAGCTCAAAACGATCAAAACGGGAGTAATTAAGTTGTACGTTGGTTTTCGGGTAGCCAAAAGCTGGCAAAATGTCAACTAGCTGGAGTTTGGGGTCCAAGTCGCTTGACATTTCACACGCAGCTGCTGCAGTGGCTGGTTTTACTGGTCGCACGCACTTCCAATGCATTTCAATTAGTTGCAGCCGCCGCTCCACTTTGACTTTGAGTGCCCGTACTGGATATTTTCCATTTTCCATTTGAACATTTTAACAGACTGATGGCAGACACTTGATAGGCCTGCGCGTATGTTAATCGGCCGACTCGACCTGACAGCCCAAGTTAATTAAAGTTAACGCTCTTTACAGCCTCACAGACTCAGAGCCTCACAGACTCACAGCCACCCAGCAGCGTACATAATTCTCATTAATTTACTTGTTAGCCACAGCAACCAACAACCCCTTCATTGACCACCTCACTCATTATGATTAATGATCCCAGAGTACCACAAAAACCACTGTGACCCACTAAGGCGACACAATTTTCTTATAGAATTAGCAAATTGCCCGAATGTCAATCAAGCGTCATCAATCAAAATTTGTGCTACTGTCAACTCGATCACAATACAAGTATAAATAAGCGCAGCCCAGCGGGAGCGAGGAGTTGCTGCAGCAGCAACTGGGTGCAGCAGCTCAAAAATATTTAACTGGAGGTTGTAAATTACCATAACAATTCTGGGGAGAGCGATGTGGGTCAACAATGGAAAATCCCCTCCCGGCCAAAACCCCATGATATGTCAGCCGCACAAAGGTTAAACAGAGGCATTGAGTGAGTTTCTAACTTCGAGCTAATGCAAATGGAGTTTGGATTAAGTTAACACCCGAGCTCAACACCCCGATTGCCTTGGGTCCGTCTTTTTTATGTGTTCTATAGAGAAAATCATTTAATGAAGACATTGTCTGGGCTCTCAAGTATTTAATCTGTCTTAATTCCAATGGAGTGGCAAGACTTTGTGGGCGGGGAAAACTGTTGATTTAACTTTGATACCAGGTGATAAATGGCTGTTCCACAGCATGGGACAGCTTAAACGACATACGTTTATGGCTACTTTGATTTATTGGATTCCTTCATATAATTGCATTCATATTTAAATGTAAATTTTGACTTTAAAAAACACATTTATCTGATCACATTTGAATTTGACTTTCAACAAAGAGCAAATGGTAAAGTTTGTTGTTTATATTAGTAAGGGGTATGCATAAAAAAAAGGTTAAAATTTAATATTTACTAAATTGGAGTCATATAAACTGAAATATCATTATTTATACATGTTGTTTCCAACTCTTTTGATCGAATAAACTTTCAGTTTCAGTTCAATTATTATAAGAGTCCCCAACCAAAACTCCCCATAATACTTCAATTAATGTTCGATTGATCCAACTTCGTAGAGCCCAAAGTCAATGCTCCTTTTCAAGTTCAAAGTCAAATCAGACTGAAAACACCCAAAATATAAAATGAAGGCGGGTTCAAAACAAACTGAAGACTCTTCGGACCATTAATCAATTGTGGCTCACTCTTCTTTTTTTCTTTGGCTGTTTGTCGCGACACTTTTCTGCCAAATTTGTACAAAGTTAATTAACAGGTTTCATTGTCTCGGCTTTTGGCGGCTCAAACGAATATTTTTGTATTTTTCGCATTTTGTTGCTTAGTTTTTATTTACGACAGCCATAAAACAAATTATTGTGGGGGCGTATACGTTATGGGAGGGGAAACATATTTACATATGGAATAGGGAGGGTGAGGTGGGAGGTGCAGGTGGAGCAGGGAAGCAGGGGAGGAGTGCGAAGAAAGCATCTGAAAACAAGTTGCACAAAAAAAGAGCCGGTTCCACTGCTTGCCGAAAACACACTAATTAAAGATGTAATTTGCATTTCTTAGTTATTTAAGGGGTAAAAACACTGAAAAAAAGCTGCAGCACTTATGTTTTATTTTGTTGTTTAGTATTTTGCCATTTAAAAAAACAATTGTTTTTTATGTACATTTTCAAATGATAACTTTTTTGTTTTGTTTTAAAATTATATTTATAAATGTCAACTTATTTTAAAACAAATTTTTTCACAACGATCATAAAAGCCAAATTTTTTTACATTTAGCTAATTTATTAAGTATTTTGATAATGTATTGAAAATGTGATATTAGTTATAGTTAATTAATAATTATCAAATTAAATTTAAAAATTGGTTACTTATTACTTATGTTTAGGAAAGTTCTCCATGGTTTTAAGACAATTATCCGAACACAGAAATAAGTTCCTATTTAAACACATAAATCCAAATTTGGTTAGTTTTCAACGGATGCATATATTTATCTTTTTCATTTTGTTTTATTTATTTTTGCGGTTTTGCATTGCACGTGCAGCGGGTTAAAAAAAGTTGGTTGTAAGTGTGTTTGCCTGTGAGTGAGAGTGTGTTTATCACCCACGCATAAATTTAACACATGTCTCTCTTTTGCTCTCTGAGAGCTGAAAGATTAACAACAACAAAAAATAACTACAATTGAAGGTCACGACTAAGAGATACCTTCTACTTACCACCGTCTAAGAACATTTTATTGTAGACCTTTTGTAATAGTTATTATTTCTTGTTTTTGAATGTTACACATTAATATATAAACAATACACCCAGCGCCACAAAAAAAGCCGCAGTCTAAATATTCACAAACTTGAATGTTTTTTTGCTTGGGGTTTCTATAAATGTTTTCCGAATTGCCCAATTATTTTTTTTATTGATTAATGGACTATTTTTAAATAAAAGTGCATTGCAAATTTTATTTTATGAATTTTAGTTTTTTAGAAAAAGTTTTTTCCAGACCCTTATCAATTTTGGTGACTTTTCATTATTATGACTAGTTTAAGAAAAAAAATTTTAATAATTATAATAGTGCACATACTCAACAAATAATGATTTTTTCCAAAAGTTAACTTAATTTTCTATAATCTTATATATATTTTGTATCAAAATAATGTTAATTTTGTTTTTTTAATTTAAATTAGTACTTTGTAGTACGCCATTTTGCTTCAATTACACATTTTACCCTTTTGGGCATCGAATTGTACAAAGCGCTAAAATATTCCTTAGTGATATTGTCGGACCATACATTTCTCTATCACATCCTCCAATTCTATCATGGTTTAAGGCTTCGTTTGTGTTATTTTCGCTGCCGTAAGGGCCCAGACATTCTCTATTGGGTTGAGGTCAGGACTGTTTCCGGGTCAAATTCTTCCTTTGATTGTGATTTTTTCGTTAAAAAGAAGGTCAAAATTAATTCATAAAGTTGTTTTAATAACAAAAGCTCACCGGATTACGTACAGATCGAGCCCGATTGCAAGGTGCAGAATCATCTTGAAAAATAGGTTTTTGTTCTTTCTCACTTATTGCCCTAAAGCTAGGCACAACTCCACTTACTATTATATCTTTATATTTTTCTGTATTCACCATACCCTGGATCATTAAAATTAATTTAGTTTTATATTTAGATATGCAACCCAATATCATAATGTATGGTGATTGCTTAACGGTTCCCACAAAGCAATTTTCCAAATATCGTTCGCCCTTTCTACGGCGCCCCTTACACGAGGCATCAGGTCCAATAAGATTGAATTTGGACTCATCCGAAAAAAGGACTCGTGACCACTCGAAATCACTCCAATTTTTTTTTTTCCTTGGCCCAGTTTTTTTTTAAAGGCCCGAAAACAGTCCTGACCTCAACCCAATAGAGAATGTCTGGGCCCTTACGGCAGCGAAAATAACACAAACGAAGCCTTAAACCATGATAGAATTGGAGGATGTGATAGAGAAATGTATGGTCCGACAATATCACTAAGGAATATTTTAGCGCTTTGTACAATTCGATGCCCAAAAGGGTAAAATGTGTAATTGAAGCAAAATGGCGTACTACAAAGTACTAATTTAAATTAATAAAACAAAATTAACATTATTTTGATACAAAATATATATAAGATTATAGAAAATTAAGTTAACTTTTGGAAAAAATCATTATTTGTTGAGTATGTGCACTATTATAATTATTAAAATTTTTTTCTTAAACTAGTCATAATAATGAAAAGTCACCAAAATTGATAAGGGTCTGGAAAAAAACTTTTCTAAAAAACTAAAATTCATAAAATAAAAATTGCAATGCACTTTTATTTAAAAATAGTCCATTAATCAATAAAAAAATAATTGGGCAATTCGGAAAACATTTATAGAAACCCCAAGCAAAAAAACATTCAAGTTTGTGAATATTTAGACTGCGGCTTTTTTGTGGCGCTGGGTGTATGTTCATAAGGGCAGTTTTGTTTATAAGTGTTTAAATTCTCTTACAAAACGTATGCCAGTACGAGTTTTGGTCAATAGTCTTTTTCTCCTTTTATCCTACTATATTTTTTGATGTCGTCAAAAAAAGTCAATAAATTTGGAGAGTGAACGATATGGACTTTCACCTCTTATGTACATATGTACTTTTGCACAAACAAAATATACCCAACTTACTTAACGAGTGAAGGGTATAAAAACATTGCGCTCTCGTACTTAAGCTCTCCATTTGGGCTCTCTTTCTTTTGCTCACACGATCTTTTGGCTTTTCAGCTTGAAGCTCTGCGTCGCTGCTCGCATTCAGCTGGCGGCGGCGTCGCAGTCAACATCGCTAGATAAAATAAAAGGCGGCAACAACAAAGATCGGTGTTTGTGTTATGTGCTTTTATATTCGTTTCGTTGCCTGCGGATTATAATAAAACGAAATTCGTGCTGCTATAAAATGTGTTTAGTAATGTAAAGAAGATTTTTAAAATCCCCACCGGACCGTGCAATTACGAAATTCTGTGAGTGTGCGACATGTGTGTGTGTTTGGTGCGTGCGCTTTAATTTTGGCTGCGCTTCCATGTGTGCGTCTATAAATAACAGCAACAAAAGGAGCGAAAAAAGCTAAAAATGAAATATCAACAGCATAAACTGACGGGTTGATTGACTTGCAGGAATTTTGAGCAACGAAAACCCCACAATCCCCCGATCATCCGAAATCCAGAAGCTGCAGCTTCCGTTGTTTATCTCAAAGCGTCAACGAACCGCTAGTGAATAGCTCTCAAGTCGCCCTTAAATCGCCAATAAACCACGTTCGCTGTAAGTTGCACTTTTAAAATTCTGAAAAATATAAGGATCTCTTTTGATTACTTGTTTTGTGGCTTATCTTGTTTGAATATTGGTTGAAAATTGTTTGGAGAATTTAAGAAAAGCAATAATGTTAAAATTTGTATATTCTGCAGGCTGTTTTCTTTAAAAAATTCTTTAGAGTTTCTTATTAGTGCGATTAATAGTTTCTAAGTATTTTTTCAGTAAACGAGAAAGTATTTGATTTATTTTGTAGGTTGATGCAAATTTGATTGCCTTTTTTTTTCTCAAAATCAGTTCTGTGAAACAAAATGTCTAGGGAAATATTCATCCTCTCGTTTATTCAGTTCTTAAAAATGACCAAAATTGTTTCTGTGTATTTAAAATGCTGTGATTGTGTGTGACTGACCGAACGTATAATGCGTATTTCTGCAGAGTCATAAACTCCGAAAACTGTATACATTTTTGGGGATTTTTTTCGGCTTTTCGGCCCATACACACGTCAATGCAACGCCTATAAAAATTCACATAAAAGTCAAGTCAATCAATGAAAGGGCAGCCGAATCACTCGACGAATAAATTACCCACAAAAGAGTAAAACAACAAGTAATTTAAAAGTTAAACACAGACACGGAGGCGAAGGCGCCATGAGTTATCACCTCACCTCCCAAGCGGAGGAATTGCCGCAATTTATTCAGGCAACAAGTTTATTAAAATCGAATTAGTTTTCCCAAAAAACTAAACAGACGACACCCACATGCATAGTCGGAACACAGCGAGAGCCCCAATGGAGCCGCAATTGCGGAATCTTTTGGCAATTCCGGGAAGCACAACATATGTTCCATCCGCATGACCTGCCTGCCGCCTGCGATCTTTCTCTCTTGGCCAAACAATTTGATTTGCGTATTCCCACATGTTTTTCCATTATCCATTTTCAATTTCCATTTCACTTGATTGAAGTTTTGGCCTTTCGCACATGTTTTTGTTTACGCCGTTGGCCAGAACACCGACACACGCGCATATTTATTTAGATTCACACAATCCGATTGTTATTCTTGGCCGGAGGAAACTAAAAACCTGATCAAAATAACCAGAAAAATAAACAATTTGATTGGGCAGATAAAAATAAAAAGTCGACCAAACACAAAAAAGTCTTTGTCAGAAGTGGGATTCGAACCCACGCCTACAGAGTAGACTACGACCTGAACGTAGCGCCTTAGACCACTCGGCCATCCTGACTGTTAAAGTAACGAGAGCCAGAAATTGTGCTGAGGAAATATATAATTTTTTTGACGAAATTTCTTAATTATATAAATTAGAAAATAACTTAAATGGGAATCATAAGAAAGCTGTGAAAAAGTAATTAAAACTACAGTTAGTCTCTGAAAATGTAACAAAACGATAAATATTAATAGTTTTAACGTTATTCTGATTATATTAAGCCCTAATTTAACTTATATAAAGTACAAAGTACTTTAATTTGTTAATTAAATCTAGAAAAAAAGAGGAAAAAAGTTCTTGTCAGAAGTGGGATTCGAACCCACGCCTACAGAGTAGACTGCGACCTGAACGCAGCGCCTTAGACCACTCGGCCATCCTGACATATGGGATGAGCAGGCCAAAAGCGTATTTTGGGCCTCGCTCGCTCGTTCGCTTGATGTTCTGCTATAAAAAGTTGTTTATAGAAATCCGCTATAAATCGGTAGTCAGACTTTTTATGCAAATTAAGCAACTTTCTTACGATAAATTGAACCGGGTATCTTGAAAATATATCAACTGCTCGTTTGTAGCCGTGACTTATAATTGTAGACGTTAATTTGCTGGCATTACAAAACTAATTGTGAGTTAAATAACAAGAACTGTGTAATTTCGAGGCGGAATAATTGCAAATTAAATCGATTCGATCAGCTGCTTTGCCGCTGCACTTTGTACAAATGCCGACAAACTGTTTACAAAGTCGTTTCCACTCAGATATACCTTATCTCTGGGTTTCGGGGTTGGGCAGACAATTGCTGGCACAACGAACGAACAAAAGAAAACGAGGCCTTTCAGAATATCTATATCTCTGCGGATTTCCCAAAAAGCGTAACTGGAAAAGAGGTCAAGACCCGCAGCATTCCTCGATTTGAGCCAAAAAGCGAACTGGCTAATAATAATCCGGTTCAAGGGGGCGTAACCCACGCCTTGGGAACGAAAACCGAACCCTTCTCATTAAGCAACGGTAGCGGCCGTCTTTTGTTGTCTTTTAATAATTTGTATTATTTATTTTGACTGGTCGAAGTCTCAGTCTCTTGCCGTGAGAAGTGGATATTTTAATGAGTTTGGCCAGCACTTGACGACAGTTTTCCGCCGGCCAAAAGAGCCACAAAGCAATTTTCATGGTGGAAAAAATTCAAATTGGATTTTGAAAGATACATTTGCAGCCATAGAATAGACGGGCATTGTTTATGGTTTGCCTTTGACTCGGTGCCGACATCTTCATACGCATATATAGAATGTAGTACAGATAGATATGGCCATTGGCCATAGACATCTGTCTGCCTCTGCGAATCGACGTAATTTGCATTTGCGCATTTTTTCCGCTAATTATTTGTTTATCGCAGGAAAATAACCAAATCGAAATCAAATTCGAAAAATGTTTTGACAAGCAGCGAGAAATTAAATTTGCCATTGAACTTGTTGCCTTTCCCTTGCCTGATATTATTCAAATAAACAAATTATAGCGCAGTCAAAGTGCTGGAGCGGAAAACCCAGTTTATGTCCAAGGCAAGTCTCGCTTGATAAGTTATACTCATTTATAATCATCGAAATGGGTCAGCAGCAGTGCTTCAAGTCGAGCAACAATTGTGCACGCAATTTTTATTCATTTAGAATGCATTAAAAATCCATTAAACTGCGGAAAAATTATGCTCACCGAAAGGTGGGGGAATATAAAACTGACACCATTTAGTAAGCAAAGTGAAATGAAGTTTGCTTTTTTCTTTGCCATTTTTGTTTGTAAACAAAGCAAGTTGAAGCTGACACAGTTGGATTGGATTCTGATTTCGATTTAGATTGAGTTTCCAGGGCAGGGGCTCAATGCCATTTGGCTGGGTCAGTTCTGCTGTTACTCTATTTATTTGCAAGCCAAACCCACTGCGTCAACAAATTCGGAACTGCAATCAGAACCATTTGTCGTACAAGGTCTGGACGGGTTAGTTATCAGTGTTCCGAGTCTTTTATCTGGGGCTACGAGGGGATTCCTCTGGCCATAAACCTGTAGCTCGTCGCTGTTCCATTAATGGCCAAACAAACCCACCTCCTCATGGTCAATCGTTTGATGAATGACTTTGCGGCCCAGTCATGTTCAGGTTGTGATAAGCACGCCTAATGCACTTTAATGCCCCCTTCGATTACCCAATATCATGTGAATGAAGCAAAATACACAACCTGATAGTAGTTTGAACTTTTTGTGGGAGACCAATTGTCAGCATGGCGTGAGAAATTACTTTTGTATGATTTAGGAGGCTTTTGCACCACGATCGATACAATACAATAAAATATACACACGTACATATGTATGCCAATTTAATTGCCTGGAATTATCAGTTCCATCTCGGCTTAATTAATTCTTAAGTATCCTTAAATTAAATCAACCAGAACGGAAAAAAAGGTAAAGCCCACTTAAAAGTAAATTAAGATGTCGCAGAAATTAAAAGAGAAAAAAAAGTCATTAAAATTCTTAAATTTTGATTATTAAAACTAAGACGTCTTTAAATTAATTAATAAAAAAAAAAAAACCAAAAAAGTTCTTGTCAGAAGTGGGATTCGAACCCACGCCTACAGAGTAGACTACGACCTGAACGTAGCGCCTTAGACCACTCGGCCATCCTGACTGTGCTGGTTGCGTGGCAAAATCTCTTTACAAGCGAAGGCCGCACAAAGAAAGCAAAAGAAATGTAAACAAAATAATTGTGTTTGCCGTAGAAATCTCATGTTTATTTTGTGGCTGTCGAATAAATTGAATTTCTAGTTCGTTGGCCTGGCAGTTTAGCGGTCATAGATTATGATCAATACCCTCAAAAGTTGAAAGATAAATTTTGGGTTTACTCAGTACTTTTTGTATGCCTTTTTATGGCTACGGAGTATTGCCTTAAAATTATCTAGGCGTTCAAAAGTGCAAAGTTACAGGATTATGAAGAATTTGTTGGCCAAAAAGACCAAAAATAGGTAACAATAATCATTAATAAATTCCTCTAAATAGTCAATGTTCTTGGTGACCACATTCTGAATAATCAAATTAAATTGTCTTTAAAATTTTTATAACTAGTGTGTGGTCCTAATTTTAAGCATTGATGGTTCCTCAAATCATTTATAGTTTCCTAAAAGTTAAAACAAAATGGGAATACATTAAAAAGAGTAATAATCCAAGATAAATAAATTCGTATACCTCTTTGTTATGGTTAATGTTTTTTTTTAACTCAACTAATTAGTTGTTTTCAATAACTTTTGTTGAGTTTATTGCTATTGCTTTCTTCGCCTGCTGCAGGGCACGCAGAGTTTCCGGATCGGTGACCCGGGCAGTTTGTAAACCTCCCATCCTGTTGGTCATTGGGAAGCGGGCTTTCCAGCGCCTAAATTCGATGGGGGAAGCCATCAGGAAGATGGTGTGCTTGGTGTTGTGATTTTCCTTCAAGATGGACAAATGGACCCTGGGAATTCGGCTAGGAAAGCTTGTCAAGTTGAGGAAAGAGCGCCTTTTATTGAAATTCACGGTGATCCAATACCAATCGAGTCCATTGGCAAAGGAGAAGATACTACTGGGCATGGGTTTCCATAGGGGTACGATTTTCAAAGGTTTTCTCTGTAAAATAGATTAACTCTATTTTTGTTTATTTATTTCGTTAACCAATTACTTACCTTAAAAATCTTTTTATTATTAAAAGAGCGTTTAGCAGCCGAGTTGGCTTTCTTCAATTTTTTAGACTTGTTCTCCATGCTGGTCCTTGCTTTAATGAATTGAATTTAGTTTTCACAGGTGACAAGCTAAAATCAAGGGCTATTTAGTTTTAAACTTGACCCCTCGATTAATCGTACCGAAATTACACGATAGTACAAGTACAATTTTTTGACAGGGCTGGAAAAAATGTCAAAATCATTTATCATTGCCCAAGATATTGACACGCCCCGTCAATATCAATAATTGCTAATTGCTGGCCATGATTAATGTCTGGCATCTTTTGGCCGATTGGTTTGGTCGGAGATCTACTACGTCTACAAAACGTTCCACTCGGTGCAATTTGCATAATTGCAATTTATTGTAAATCCGTGTGCAAATATGCAAGAAATTTGCAGCTCTTTAAGGCAACTCAGAGGCCAGCGGCTTTTCACGATTCGCATTTTTGGATTTGTTTAATCTGTCGTTCTGTTGGTTTTTTCAATATCTCTCCAGTATCATATGCAAATTGATCAGCGACTCTGACTTAGGAGTTTAAAAACTCACTAATTGTTGGCAACCCCTGAGAACTCTTTATAGTATTTCGTGCCAATCGTCTGACAATCAATCAGTGTGTGCACTCCATCTGACATTGCTGCTAATTAGTTGTCAGCCAGGCTTTAACACTGAACACTGAAATTGCACGCGGCAATTGTCCATGTAGGTTAAAGTTAACGTTAACGATTTCGTAATTGATAAATTGCCAATAAATAATAAAGTGTAGGGATGTACACGTATTTCTTCTATGGTTTTGTACACCCGAAGAAAAAACAAAGGTTTAAATCGTATATAAAATTAAGTCAAAAATAAATATAGGTATAATAAATAAATATATAAATTAAAGTGCAGTATAAAGTGCTGGTATTAATCAAATACTAAATAAAAATTTGTTTAACATAAGTTTTAAAATAGCATTCTAAAATCGCCTTATTATAATAAGTACACATCTTATTACGATATTTTTATTACTTAATAGTTTAGAATTCATGTTACAATAGTTTTGTTTCTAGGACTATTTTATTTCGGTGTAGTAAAAGGAAGAAGTTGAAAAATTAGTGTTAATTGATTAAATGGGGCGTGATTTTCCAGGAGCTATATTACTTAATTAATTAAAATTAGGGTCAGGCGTTTAAACTTTAAAATAATAGTTTCAACATGAAATTGGTTCTGAAATTGAGATTTACTTTGTTTATTGTTATTTTATTAGTTTTCTTACGTAATAAAATTTATGTTTTGCGCTCTTTACGTTTTTTTTTAGTAGGCTAAGTTGACCTTTAATGAATTTTTAAAACTAATGGATGTTAATAATTTAGTTATCAATTAACTTGAATTTTAATAACTCTGTTTTTCTAATAGATCTAGATCTATTTTCTTTTCTCAACCCCGAGACTATGTTCACATGTTCTCTTTACCGAGTTCAAGGGCAATCTCAATTCCGACAATCTTTCAGCCCACAATATTCTAGACAAATAAAGACACACGTCTAAGATTCATTCACGTTTCCGAGTAATTTAACTAAAACGAATTTCGCTATATACTGATGCCCATATGTGTGTATATATTTATTACAGATTAACCCGAGAATTAAATGGCGTGTGGCTTTTATGGTCGCTGGTCCCACGCAAAGTCACGAAAATTGGACGGAGATTTCTCATTGTCGGAGATTTCACATTTTGAACGGCGACCACGTAGCAATTCTCAAGTTCAGCAGTGGAAAATTAAAATGCTTTGTTTTTAACAATTTTCAAAAATCAGTGAAAAAGTGTGGGAAACAGCAGGTACAAGAAATATGACATTTTAAGCTTTATTTAATTCTGGTTAGTAGTAAAAATTAAATAAATAAAAGAAGAAAAATAATTAAGGTGTTGGCTGCAAGTGGGTCAGAAAATAAGAAGAGAAACCGACATTGGCACGTTCCAAGAAATTGCAGTATCAACAACCCCAACAAGTGTACCTTAATTTATAACACCGCTTAGCTTTTTTTTTACTTTGTTTGCTCACGCTTGTGCATATAAAAATAATTATGCAATCGCTGCAGTTCCCCTGAACACAACACAATATCAGCGGCAATTCATTGATAAAAAGCGGTGATTACAAGGGCTATAAATTCAACAAGTGCCTGAAGGGTAAATAACAAAAATTAACAAAAAATATAAAAACAAAAAAAGACAGTTTTAAACAAGTTACAGTTTTCCAGGTGTAAGTACTTCAACAACTAGAGAGTCTTACAACTATAAAAAATAGTTAATGATAAACTGATTAAACAACAAAATCAATATACACTTCTTTTTTAATTTTTTTTAATTTTATGAAGTGTAAATTAAACTTAATTTGGAAATAAACTTAAGTTCAGCTACAATATTCTACGAAACAAATTTCAAATAAAAAAAGTTTTATAATATTTTACAACCTAATTTCAGAAACAAATTTTAAAATTAATTTTATAAAAAAAAATTTTAACAAGAAATTGTAATACTACAAAAATTATAATAAAGAATTTAAAACAAGTGCCAAAAAAAAGTGTCAATAATAGCAAAATCAACAAAAGCAAAGCTAATAATAAAAAACCAAAAAAGCAGAGCTAATAATAAACAAAAACAAAAAAAAACAAAACAAAAATAACAGAGAGTAAAACCACAAAAGTTAGAGAGCAACAGCAGTAACATAACAGTGATAGTGGGAGGAAATTAACAGCAGTGAGAGCGAAATAAAACAATAACAAAAGAGCTATAACAGCAAAAGAGAGTACCAAGCAACACTCTCTTAGCCACTCTCTTAGCCATGAGCCACGAGCAGTCGGCGCAGACTGCGCAGTCGGCCAACAATAAGTATGCGCCTGGAAGAAGACTAGCTGCGCGGCAAACTCTGCGGTTGGCAATACCCAAGGCACAACAGGGTGACCCATTGAACCCAGCCCATTGCCCACCCAGCAGCGTTGGCCTCTTCCGGCACTCCCCCTCCCAACTGCCCCCCGCTCCGATTTTGAAGAGAGTCCCTGCAGTCAGCACTTCCAGCAATGGAATGCCAAAGTCTGCCTCTCCATTGGAATCCCATCACCTGCCCAATGTCACGCCCACTTCCACGCGTTTGGGTTACGGGATTCAGGGGGCGGGGGCGGGAGGGAGTGGATGTTCCAGTTCCACCTCGTCAGCTTCCAATTTCCTGGGGGTGCGCAAGCCCAGCTTGACCTTGAACTCATCCGACATCCGGAACAACAACGATCTGTTTGCCTTTCCCAAGGACATGTCGCCCGTCATGAGTGGTGAGTATTACTTCAAGCTTTTGTTTTATTTTCAGACATATATTTTAAACTAAGATTTTATACTTCAATTTTAAAACCAAATAAAACTTATATTATTATTCATCATCCAAATTAAAAAAAAAATCTTAATCAGAAATCAATTGTCAATTATTTAATTATAACACAAAGTTTATTTCCTTTTTTCTGAGTCAATAAAATTGACAATAAATACATAAATCAAAAATTTAAAAAAAGACTTCTTTTCTAAACTATTATTTTTTTTTAAGTTAATACAATTTGGTATCCCTTCTAGATCACTCCCACTCGCCCATGTTCACGGATTTATCATCGGCTAACAGCAATGGATCACCAACTCATCACCACCAACTGGGCAGATTATTCAGCCTCAGTCCTTCAAGTATCAGAAGTTACGGAAATGTGAGTACATAAATTTGAAAGTATTTATAGATTTAATTAGAAACCCTAATTTCCAATTATAGAAAATAATTAAAATCATAATCAGGCAAATTATAAACATTTTTAAAAGCTATATCAACGTTAATTTAGTTGAATGCAGGGTATTCCAAGAATGCATTCATTCGGCCCTTTTGACTTTGTAAATTCACACTCGTAATAATTGCCGATGGCTATTTATAAATAAGCAGAGCGAGCAAAGGTCATGACTCACATGGAGCTCTTCTCTGGTTTAATGGTGTCCATAAACTCTCACTCAAGCTTTTGTTACCCCTCAGTCTTTAGCTTTTCCACCCCCAGTGCCTCGTTTTAGGCTCCTTCTGATTATAGTTTTGCATACCTACACTTAAAATAAAAGGAATTTAATTGATGTGGAAAACTCAGGATTTTAAGATATTTTCTTGTGATAAATATCATATTAGAATTTGTTATTAGAACCAGTTGGGAATTGTAAACAATACTTTTGTGATTGAGTTGAAGCGAATATTTATATTTTTTACCATTTCTAATTAAGAAGACTTTCTTCAAGAAAACCCATTTATTTATTATTTATCCGTCAAAATTTAGTAAAATTTTTTTATTTCTTTTATTATGGTTTTCTGAGTGCACTCTCCAGACGGAACGCAAACCACGTTGAGCTTTACAAACACATAACTCACACCTCACACGCGACTCTTTCTGGATTGGGGAACTCATGGGGATTTTTAATGGGGGTCTGAACCACTCCCTGACTCGACGACTTTCGTAAAACCGGCTCCCAGCAGATATAACTCTCTCCCTCTTTCTCGCCTTCTTTGGGTAAATAGGTAGAAAATAGCGTCAACTTAATTAATAAATAACATTTAGCACGTTTTCAAAACAGAAGTGGAAAGGGAGGTGATTGAGAAAGAGGGGTACAAAATTAGTATATAGCGCTATAAGCACACTATATTGGATGGATACACCGGGTATGAATAATCGGCATTTGGCGTTGATTTTTAGCATGGCTCGTGCGTCGTTAAGCAAATTTCTCGTTTGCGAATGACCTTTTCTTTCTAAGGGTATATTGAAATTCTCATTCAGTTTGTTCCTAAATATATTTATGGTATTATCACATTGTAAGGTGAAAAACTGATTAGCTCCTGTAATCGTAGTTGTAATCAAGGGGAACAGGGGAACTATTTGTGTTTACCACTTCGAAAGATAAGGTGAGCCAACAACCTTTTAATTAAGGAACTAACCGATGACCCAAATATTGGAGGGCATTATACTTTAGCTGATAAGATGACCAGCTGACTTGTGTGTTTTGATAGTATCTTACATTATTGGATCTTTTGGGTTTGATTATATAAGATATAGGGTTCAAGAACGTGTTAAAAACAATTTTAGGTTATGGAAAATGTGATAAAGATTTTAATTTTGATTGTTGCAATATGTTTAAATAAACATAAATCATAACTTTAAAAAAATTTTGCTGTGTTTATTGGACTTTTAAATTAAAAAATTCTTTAATAATTATTTAGGGAATCTCCTCATAAGATTCCTGTAAGAAGAAACTCCTTTTTAAGGAAATACTTCTATAATATTATAAATTTGACGGTGTTTTTTATTGCTGTAATATTATAAATAATTTCACAGTTAACTTTTAAATTATTGGGTTCCCCCAAAAGATCTTATAGGGTATTCCCATGGCCATTTCCCAAGTGTAGATCAATTAATTTCTTTCTCCCCACCGTTTCTAACTATTTGACAAGCTCTTCGTCGCAAAAACACAGAACGAAAAGAACGTGAGTCGCAGAAGATTGTTGTTAAATATTATATGAAGTTGGGTGTATGACAGCAGCGCCCGAGCATATTAATTAGTTGGCTCTGGGGTTTGTCGGGGAATCTTCCCGGAGAGAGAACCTCGGAGAGAATAAAAAACCGAGAAAAAAAATCGATTAGTACACAAAACGAAAGGGAACACATAGTGCCAGTTGCCAGTCGAAATACAAACAGAGTCAACTCGCTGTTTGTTCGCATTATAAAGCTCCCAAAAAAATAACCCAAAGGCGGCAAACACCGAGAGAGGGGTACGAAAGCTACTTATAAACTGTATTTTGGGTCTGGCATTTTGTGGTTTGCGGCAAGAATTCCATTTTCAGTATTTGTCGAATTGAGATGCGCACCGGTTCGGTTGTTCGTCTCCACATCCGAGAATCTTTCTTGAAATACGAGATAAATAATAATAGATCGTACTGTGAAACCCCGCGGAAAGTTGATGTGAAATCCGTATAGCATGGGCAATCGTTTGAGCGGCTTGTGGTGCAAGAAAACAACATTGAGTATTACGAACGGAGAGTCGCAGAACTCTGGTGATAAAGGCCCTGGTAACACCCTAAAATCAAGTAGAAGTCGAAGAAAGTCGAGTGATGTTAGAGGAACCCTGCGACGTTTATCTTTGAGAGATAATAACCCCAGGAAAACAATTACACTGCCAACGATATCTGACATCTCCACCGTAGAACAAACGTATCGAGAGCTAACCCAATCCGATCTCGACTCCAACATGAAAGTTAATGCACAACTAATGCCCACTGTCAAGGTGAGTTCCACTCAAATACCTCAATTATGTCATTTGTTGCTGTTTTGTATCCCTCGGATTCGGATTTGAATAGCAATAGAAATAGATATGCTTGCTGTGGGCAAAAACAAAAGACAAACTTGAATTATTTTGATATGCTACACACTCAGTTCATGGCCAAAATCAAAACAAATTGTCGGAGTGGTTTCGGTTTTTCTGATTTTTGTTTTGTTTTGAATGGTGTCATTAGCATTTCAGGTGTGTGAAAATGCGGATGCTTGTAAGGTGTCGCCAATCGGGATTATCCGACATAATTTATTACCAACTTATAATTGAAATTGTAAACAAAAATGTGAGCATGGGAGAAGGGAATTGGTCAAGGGCTCTGAGAACATTTAAGATAACAAGTGGTAAGTGTTAATGACGCCAGATTTATTTTATTTATTGACTCTACTCATTATTTAAGCAAATAGGGTTTAGTAATTTCCTTAAATAGCTTATTACAACAGAGCTTTGTTTATGCAAAGGGAACTTAGTTAACACTCATCACTTTGTAAGATAACAAATCAGAAGAATTTGCCTTTTTTTTTTGTTTTGTAAACAAGATAATCTATAATTTCGTTTTTTAAGCAGTTTATATGTTTTTAAAGTCTGCAATAGACAATGTTAGTTTAAAAATAATAATTTAAAATATAACCTGTATTTAAAAAGACTACAACATAATGAGTAAACCTCAGGTAATAAACCTCAAACCTGCTTTAAATTAATGTAAAGTGGGCACCAAGAGGCTCTTTTTAATCAGTGTAAATAAAACCATACAAAGCATAAATTAACTCGGCTCGAAAACCCAAAACCCATTCCCCGGTGCATTCGATTATGGTAAGTGTTGTGTATCAAGGAATTATTGCCCCCTTCCGACTCGCAAGTGACCCAATTTCAAGTCACAAATAAATCACAAAATTCGAGAGAAGCGAAGAAAGAGGAAAAAAACGTGTTAAGCACGCTTTGCATATAAATAAATAAACAATCTCGAGGGGGAAAACAGGGAAATGCATAAAAATCAATTACGCATGAAAATTCCAATTCCAATTGAGAGAAAATAAACGATAAGGCCACAAAGCGCATGCGTGGCTTTGGCTTCAGGCTGAAAGTTGGTAAAAAAGGCGTGGTAACAGACTCTTGGAAATTATAGCCACAGTCTTGGATGCTACATACTTCTTAGATGCGGATGCAACCCAAAGATACTTTTTAAAGCTCCCACGGTGATGAGTCAGAGCTAAAAAACTTCTTCATCCGCTACGCGATCGGTGCAAGTTGTTACTGGAGACTCAATCACGGCTTTCTGATGATGACTCAGAGATGTTTTAGGCGAAAGCCAATTCATTCATACGTAGATACACGAGTAGATACAGATACTTGGCGTAAAGAAAACATTGTGTACAGTGCAGGCTACTCATAGTGAACTTTTGAATAAAAAAACAATAAAGATATTTCTAATCAATTGTACGTTAAAAAAAATATAAATTTTTTAAACTTTGTTTGAAAATTAACCCCGATTAAGTAAAAAAATCAGAACAAATGATGTTCCTAACATTTTTCAATAATATTCAAGTTATTAATATTTATACAATGTATGAATTTGTATTATTTGATTTATCCGAATTTTTCGATGGTTAAATTTAAACTTTATTTAAAATTTTTAGATTCCTTTTAAATACTTTAAATCCAGGTTTTTGTGTTTTTAAGCCATCAGTTATGGTTGGTTGATTACACATCTAAAAACCTTTAAAAGATCATAATCAACTGTGTTCCCCTCATAGAGTGCTCACTGTAATTGCAAAAAAAACAAAAGTCTCATATGCTTTTGGTTTGGTATTGCTGAATGAACATGACTCAGTTGAAGGACTTGGCACTTGACAAAACTGTGATTAACTTAAACATTTCTTAAAATATGATCAAAGGAAACTGGCACACTTTTAGGTGACAAATTGGCTGACCTGAATAGCGAAAGTTGTCGAAGGATGCGACAGATTAATGGGAAAGAAAAGATGATGAATTAGCTGAGATAAATTGCATAACCAGTTAAACTGAAACGACCTTCCTTTTCATCAACTTGTTCGATAAATATAGATACAAATACAAGATGTAGGTGGTGCGAACTTTTTACATCAGTTCAAGGCTCACTTTTGCTTATTTTTGATCCACTTTGCCATTTCCTGGAAACGCAAAAATCAAACAAAAAAACCATTTGATAAACAAATAGCTAAATCAATTAGATTGAAGGAAAGAAACGCATTTAAACGCACGTGTCGTGTTCAAATCAATTTGAGATGATTTCTGTTTGTTTAGACCAAGTAAATAAAACAAAATAGACGTTCAAAACAATAAATAAATGGTAAATATAAACAATGATGCGACTACTCAAGAAGCTGAATGTTAGAGGGGAAATCTAACCAAGATTTCCGCGAAAAATTCTTACCAAATCATTGCCAAAATGCGAATAGAAAAAGGTGTAAAAATATAAATAACAAGAAATTAAAACGAAAAGTCAAATGAAATCAACTTGTTCGCCAGACAGGGAAAAAGTATCGATCATTCTCTCTCGCTCTCACCATTCCGTCTCTTTCACTTGATTTTTTCTCTTTCGAGGCAGCAAGTCAGAAAATAAAAATTCAGGCCTCAGTCTTGTGTCGAAAACTCAAACGTCGAGTTCGTGGAGCGCTATCGAAGACAACGACAAAAACAGCAAAAATCTGAGAAAAAAGCTACTTAAAAATAATACAATAAATTTACTGTATTAACGTTTTATTGTGAAATAGCGAAAATGCCTAAGGATCGCAATAAATCCAAGTGAAAAGTGCGTAAAGCGTAAAGAGAAAATATATTTTCAATGAATTGTGGCCATAAATTAGACCGCAAGCTAAAAATAAAAGATACAACTGTTTGAATAAAAATAAAATAACACATTGTCGTCACATATGTGACGTTTGGGATACAGAAAAGCATGTGGAAAATGTCTGGAAAATATATATACTCGACATTCTTAATACAAAGTGCCAAATTGCCTTACAAATATATATTTCTTTGAATTTAAAGAAATTTTAACGTGTTTCTAGAAGCGTTTCTAAGAAATTCATACAAATTAGCACCAAATAAAAATAAATTACCGAAATTAGTGATGTGTAAAATTTATTAAGTGTATTAATTTCGCGGAATGGCAAG